>ML778376.1:627041-649861 GCA_009831015.1 Picea engelmannii | reverse complement strand
AATCCATTTCCTCTTTCATGCCTTGCTCCCACTTCTTTTTGGTGTCTACCTGCATTGCCTCTTCATAACATTCTGGTTCACCAAAATCAGTCAACAATAAATAATACAATGAAGGAGAGTATCATTCAGGGGGTATACTTAACTTAGTAGATCTTCTAACAACACTTGTAGGTGTTTGAGGTACATGCTGCTCCTGTTGTTGTACATTTTGATTTTTTAGTTTCTTTGGAATTTCTTTTTCAGTGATCTCATCAAGCACAGTGTATTCTTGTTTTTCTTTTTCCTGTTTTTTTCCTTGCAACTGATCTTTGTACATGACCTTCTCATTGAATATGACATCTCTACTCCTAATGATTTTTTTATTTTCATAATCCCATAAGCGATAACCAAAATCATTAACACCATATCCAATAAAGGTACACTTCTTGGATTTTCCCTCAATCTTTGTTCTATTTTCTTTATCAATATGGACAAATGCTTCACAACCGAAAGTTTTCAAAAAATAATAGTTTACCTTTTTTCCTGTCCATTCCTCCTTTGGAATTCTACCATCCAAAGAGATTGAAGGTCCTCTATTTATTAAATAAACAACAATATCTACAACATCTGCCCAGAACTGTAAGGGCAAACCGGCATGCAATCTCATACTCCTTGCATGCTCCATGCTTGTCCTATTCATCCTTTCTGACACACCATTTTCTTGTGGTGTTCTTGGAACTGTCTTCTCTCTATGAATCCCATGGTATGAATAGTAATCATCAAACTCCTTGCTGCAATATTCACCTCCATTATTTGATCTGAGACACTTTAACTTTTTTCCAGTCTTGTTCTCAACCAAAGCTTTCCATTTCTTAAAAGTATCAAAAACATCAGATTTTTGTTGAATGCAATAAACCCAAGTTTTTCTAGTTGCATCATCAATAAAAGTAACATAATAATTAGAGCCACCAAGAGATGATACCTGAGCTGGTCCCCATACATCTGTATGCACAAGATCTAACCTTTCATTCTTCTTTTCTTTTCTGACTCTGAGAAATCTGACTCTCTTTTGTTTTCCATAAACGCAATGCTCACAGAAGCCCAAATCAATTTGTTTAAGATCTGGCAATAAATTTCTTTTGTGAAGTATCTGCATACCCTTCTCACTCATGTGTCCCAGCCTATGATGCCATAGTGTTGTATCCACTCCTCTAGAAGCTAAAGAGATAGAAGAGTCAGTATTACCAATACATAAATACAATGTACCTACCTTCTCTCCTTTCGCTATCACCAATGATCCTTTGATGACCTTCAACATCGTATCTGTAAATATGGATATACAACCTTCACTTGCCAACTGCCCTGTTGAAATTAGATTTTTCCTTAAATATGGAACATGTCTTACCTCTTTCAACAACCATTGGTTTCCATTTCGCTGCTTTATTTTTACCTTTCCCATTCCAACAATTTTGCATGGTGCATCGTCACCCAAATGAACCTGTCCAAAATCACCTTGAACATAATCTAGAAAATGTTTCCTATGGGGTGTGGCATGAAATGAAGCTCCTAAATCTACTACCCAAGACTTGGAAATATTATCTACAGAAAGAATCAAAGCATCTTGTAACACATCACCTATTACATTTGCTTCCAGATTTCTCTCATGTTGTCCATCTCTTTGTTTCTTTGGAGCTCTACAATCTTTCTTCAGATGTCCTTTCTTCCCACAATTCCAACACTCTATCTTTCCAAGTCTTGATTTGGATCTGTCCTTCCTAGAATTCCCATGGTTCCCGAAACCCTTTCCTCTATCCTTTTGTCTTCCCCTGTTCTCCATGTTCAACGCATTACCTGATGTCTCACATGTGCTTTTCTGTCGCATTTCCTCACTAAGGATAACACCAACAACATCATCAAATTTTAAAGTACTTGAACCAGAGATAGAGTTACTTACAACCATGACCAAGCTATTCCAGCTTTCTGGAAATGAGCACAAGATTAGAAGAGCCCTGACCTCATCATCAAAGTCCACTTTTACAGAACTTAGTTGATTAGTAACCGTATTAAATTTATTTAAATGATCTGCAACAGACCCACCTTTTGACATATTCATATTAAATAATCTCTTCATTAGAAATACCTTATTGGATGCCGAGGGTTTTTCATACAATTTGGCCAATGCATCCATCAAACCCTTCGTTGTCTTTTCTTTGGAAATATTGAAAGCCACTGATGTTGCCAGGCTCAGTCGTATCGTTCCTTGAGCCTTTCTGTCAAGAATCTCCCATTCTTCATCCTTCATGGCCGTCAACTTCTTTGCTACTCCGCCCAATGGTAGGAATAGATCCTTCTGATATAAATAATCTTCCATCGGCATCTTCCATAACTGGTAGTTTTGGCTGTTAAATTTCTCGACCCTAAACTTTCCATTTTATGACATTGCTCCCACTCGAACTAGGAACCCTCTTTTCCTACGAGTTACCTTTCGCTTTGATAGTAGTTGTTAGAAAAATGGGACCGTGGAGCAATAAAATAAAAAAAATGCGGAAACAAAACACAGAAGATACACAATACAATAGAGACACATATTTATGTGGTTCACCCAGTGTGGGCTACATCCACCAGAGAAATTGCCAGGTCCTTCCTTTATTATTATCCATCATATCAAGGGATATAACCTACAACAAACTCATTGTAACTTCCTCTTCTTTCTTTCACAGTCTCCTATCTCATAATACAATATTCACCATCAACCATAGCCACAATACATTTCCCTCATAAAAGAGGGTTGCCTTCTATGGAAAAAAACCCTAACATAATCTCTACCGTTAGATCTGCGACCTTATAATGAACAGTTCAGATTTACAATGAAATTACAATATACATTTACAAGGAAATTTTTCCTTCGGGGGATTCGCCCTTGAACCCCCATCTGGGGACGCTGCCCCTGAACCCCCGTTGGGGGCCCGCTTGACCCCAGACCCCCTAGCCGGGGGGATAGGCCCCCCGGACCTCATAGAGGGGGTACCCCCCCTCTGCACTCCCCCGCTTGGAAGAGTGTACATACTTCTGGGGTGTAAATACTCCATGGGGTATAAAGACAGCTGAAAGCAAGGACCTCTGAATTAGGAAGATAATCAGGCTCCACAACCAACACTTGGAAGCACTGAATCAAAGAGGACCCAAGATATGACCATGTAGCAAGTCGAAAGAGAGACAAATGGATTTCTCAACCCAGATTCAAATGATGAATAAGGGGTGTCATGTTCAAGATTGATGCTTACTTCCATTAATATGAATACGAAAACACATCACTTTCCCAAAATTTCCCCCACCATTTATGGCGAGTAGCTCTTTATTTTTACACAAGCTTGAGGAGGATAACATATTCTTGTTGATTTAAACTCATCCTTCGGATGAGTCCCTCAGATTATATTTAATGAACCCTAGGAAGGAGTGGTTTGGTCCCATTGTCGGCTTTCAATGTTTGTTTAACGAGTCAAATGATAGAAAACTTGGGTTTTTTTCATGTTTTAAGAGTCTAAAAAACACTTAAAGAGAACTCTCCCAGTTCCTTTTTCGTAAAAGATTTCGATGAGACCGAAAAAGTGATAAACTATCGTCCGTTGAACGTTTTCTTCAAATACGTTAATGAGCGTGAAAAGAACAAGATCCCTCGACAATCGTTTTGTTTTTATGGAGCGTGAAAAGAGCTTAAAGGATATTCCTTTACGTTCGTCGTTTTCATGTTACCATGACGAGTACAAAAATATGAGAAAAATTATACTTGGTTACGTTCTCATATATTTTCGAGCGTGAGAATGAACGAAGACTGAGCTCGAGGTTTTTTTCTAAAAAACCCTAAAAACGTAGTCATACATGTGACAAAAGAAAAAACACCCGTACCCCCTCATTCAGACTTCGAAGTTGCGATATCTGCGAAAAAACACACTCACAAGGCTATTAGGGTATTAGGTTTTATATACAAGGTAATAAAAATAATATAAAAAATAAAAAAAATAGTAAAAAGTGAATAAATATGGGTAAAAAGGGCTTTTTACCATTTCATTGTGATTTTGGAAAAAACTTGTTCAACATACCTCATTTCCCCCCAAATTTCTTTGCTCGATTGTGGGAGGCACAAGCGATCATTCAACGAACTATTTCAGCCAACGAGGTAATCTCTTGATTCTCTAACTTTTCCATGGTTTATTTTTGGTTTTTATTGGCAATTTTTTGGGTTTTGTGTCCATTTTAGGGTTGGAACATGTGCCCAAGCATTCTCGTAGGTGGGCCACGTGGGACTTGCGAGAATCTAAGATTCTCATAGGTGGCCTTCAGGGCACTTGAGAGAATCTCGCACTGTGCAAAAGGCTCACCTGCGGGGGCCAAAAAATGGATTTTAAAGTAAGGTTTTGTTTAGTAAAAATTATGCAAGAGTTTAAAACAAGTTGTTGACTTCCCCATCATGGCTCTTTTGCAAGTGTTTGACCATCACAATGTTGGAATGGAGAGAAAGAGAACATGAGGAGGATGATGCTATTTTTGAGAATGACCCAGGTATAGTCGCTGCCCTTCGAGACTGTGGGCTCTTGAAATGTTTCAGGATTCTGGGCATGAGAGCCCAACTCAGGTTCTTGGAATACTTGGTACACATGTGGGACGTGGATCAATAGTTATTTCACGTGGGATTCCATACACTGACACTAGTTATCAAGGATATCTATTTTCTAACGAGGTTGTCATGGCATGGATACCACACTACTTTGACCAGAGGTAGAGGCGGAAGACTCTCTGTGAGTGAGTATTGTCGCCAGTATTGTGTTCCTGAGGCAGACAAAAGAAAGGGTAAGGTTTCCATTTGGGGGAATCCAATATCTGACCCTACAAACCATCTTGTTTACTATTGGATGCTTGGTTGGGAGAGCGACTCCGCACATGGCTCTCCAGAGCTATTTCCAATATGCCATAAAGTGCACTGAGCCTCCGATCTTCAACTGGTTGGATGTAGTTCTCTGCAATATGAAGAGACAATTGACGAAGTTCATAAAGGGTGACTTGAATCAGTTTGGGTACAGGTCACTTTTGGTGTCATTCTTCCTCAAGAGGGTCCCACTACTGTGACTACAGGTTGATTGGGTTTTACTAGCCCCACAAGATTTGAGGATGCTAAGGTGGTGCAACCTCATAGCTTGACATGTAGCAGGGCCTATAATCAAGTATAATGATTCATTTTTTGACTGGTTGAGGCCCTAGATGCTGATGATCGATGACTATGCATATGTTGGTTTGGATTTTCGAGGGGATCCGGATTTGGCCCTGCCTGAGGATGCTCAGTAGGGTGACTTAGGTAAGAAGTACACATTTTGTTCTTTTTAAATGTTTTTGAAAATTTTATCATATGAAATAGTTTTATGTTTATCCAAGAAATCATCAAAAATTTATTTTTGATGACACAGATGTGGGGCCATATCGACCTCCAAGAACGTCTCCCATTCAAAGGCGAGGAGAAGCAACTCTAGTGGCGATATGGGATGTCGAAGAATACGAGGCAGTGGAACGAAACTTGGAGGGGTTGACCGCGGGCATCCCAGATATTTCTATTGGAGAGATCTCGAGACGTTACCAACGCCATACTGTGGGTGTGTCTGAGTCTCTCAGTCGACTGCTTTGTAGGGTATCCTGAGCAGTTGTGTGTTATCGTGAGCATCATTTGTGAAGCTACTTTGTAGAATCTATAGCCTTCGTATTTTTAGATTTTGATCCTTGGACAAAAACTTTTTGTAAAAACTTTTGATCGTTATATACATATATACAGCTTCTACTAGCTTATTTTGTGTTGTGTTATACATGTGATGTGTGATTGGTTTATAAATGTCCCAAATGTCTGTCTAACACATAGTTAGCTAATGCATTAGTCAATGTATTTAGACATCTAGGAATGTGCTAATATTTGACATAATCAAAATAACGTTCCAAGAGGTGAATTCCTAAATATACCCGTAATAAAGTAGGACTTCAGATAGCATAGACATTACTTAACTGTAGTACTACTAGCTGCGAATTGAGTCGTATAACCAGGTGGCGGATATCAAGCGAAACAACATCAATCAACAATTCAATGATGGCGCTATATTCTGCAATATTATTGGTTGCACAACTGAGGCACACACCTTGTAGACTGATAAGTTTGTTTGTAGGGGCGTAAATTTCCCATGCAGCAGAAGCAAGGTTCTGAGTACTATGGCTAGTGCCATCGGCGAAGCCAATGTGGGGTGGTGAAGACTCTGACATCTGGAAACCAAGCACAATGCAAGATAAGTGATCGAGGGCAGAGACCAAATAACAAAAAAGTATACTAAAGTAACAAAAAGTATGATACAATAAAATACAAGCACTCATGCATAGGTGATCTTAAGCATAGTACTTCTTTAAGTAAAATCCATTTCTGGGTTCACTCAAAGGGATATCGTCGTATTCCATTAACTCGTAAGCTCCTTTCTCTAAAACTTGTCTAACGATATAAGGTGCTCGCCACATAGCTACAAATTTTCTGGCTCCTAGCATATCCCGATCTTGTTCGTAAAGGAGAACCAAATCGCCTTCGGAGAAAACGCCTGGCTTGACATGTTTGTCATATTAGTCTTTGATGCATTTCTTTTGGGCTTCTATAACTAGGGTGGCATCGCGATGGGTTTCTTTTAATTGCATGAGATACAAAATACGTTCTTCTTTGGAATAAGTGTTTGGGAGAAGTTTGACGGTTATTTTTAGAGAGGGTATCTCACATTCAATTGAAAAGATGGCTTCTAGACCATAGACTAGATGGAATGGTGTAAACCTGGTAGTAGACTTAATATATGTCTGGTAAGCCCACAATGATGAAAACAACATCGTGTGCCAACTCATTTTGTGAATCCCTATCATTCATCGAAGCATGGTAATGAGGATTTTGTTTATTGCTTCAACTTGGCCGTTGGCTTGTGGGTAATAGGGTGTTGAGTTGTCATGGCGAAGACCCAACTTTGCAGTGAGTTTGGACATCATGAAGTTTCTAAAGTGGCTACTGTGGTCAGTAACGATAGCTTGAGGAACACCAAACCGAGCAATGATGTGATTGAATATAAATAATCTTGCATTCCTTCCGTTATTGTCGAATGTTGGCATCGCCTCGGCCCATTTCATAAAATAATCTACGGCTACAATAATGTATCCATGCCCCTCGACTGAGTGAGGGTGACATGTCATGAAATCGATACCCCATTTTGCAAAAGGACCAAGGGAGACCACAGGGTGTAGAGCAGTAGGGTGTGATCATATTTTATTGTTGTAGGTTTGGCAAGCATGTAACAACCCTGGTTAAATAGATGCATAGGGGTGATTAATTATAATTAATTTGATAATCTGGTTGTCCTTATATGTTTAGTTAAACAATAATTATTTCTTAATAATATTAATTAATTAATTAATTATTAATTACTTGTTCATATCTGTCAATAATTAATTAATTAATTAATTGACTCATTAATTAATTGAGTAATGAATTAAAGGGGTTAGTAATTTTTAGTTTATTTAATTAAAGACTTACGTATGAGGGGGGGGGGGAAGAAACATTAAATGGAGGGGATAACATAATAAATAAGGGGATAAGATAATAAATAAGGATATAAGGTAATAAAGGATGAGATAAGGAAATTAATGAGGGCGAGGAGAGTGGGTGAAGGGGAAGATATGACGGGGAAAGAGTCGGACGGGAAGGATTATGAGAATAGGGGGAAAGAAGAATTATGGGGCAGGAGAGACTGTAGTTCTGGTTTGGGATTTTCTGGTTCTATTGTTGGGTTCTGTAGTTTTTGGTGAACCATTGTAGGGGGCACCGATTTGCAAGGGGTTTTGGGCATGGGGGCCAGGATTCCTTTCGGTTTCCTGGAGCTAGGGAGCCGAACAGGCTGCTCCTAGCTGGCTGAGAGGTTAGTCGGTTTGGGCAGAGTTGGTCAGTGCATCAGGCTGGACAAGGCGACAGGGAAAGGACAACCATATCGGCGAGAATTAGCATCAGAAGCAAGTATTTTATTTATGAATTGCTGAGTTATTTTCATGCTGTAGATAAATGATTCTGCTGAATATTTATGATTATATGATGGTGAATGAATTATTTATGTATGAGAAAGGAATTATATGTTTAGAAGTATTAAATTTTGGATTTAATTAAGTACGGTCCCTACACATGGTATCATAGCCCTGGTTCAAAATCTGGAGCCAAGGGCCTATCTACCCACCTAGAATTTAAACACTTATGTTTAGCTATGGTGAAACCCTGAAACCCTTAATTAGATGAAAATCCAAGCTCCAACTCTAGTCCCACCTAGCCTGCAAGCCAAAAACATTTTTTTTGTTACACAGATCTATATATAAACAAGCCTTTTCAGCTGAACTATGTGTTGCATCATTTGCCAATAACTGCTTACTTCTAAGGTTAATCAAATTACATTTATAACATAAATTCCTCACGGTGATGTTTTCAGAGCCCTTACCTAAAAAAAAAAAAACTTCATAGATTAAAATACAAAATAAAAAACAACAACCAAGTCTATCAACAACAAACTGATATCTCTATAACAACATGTTGATCTCTAGTACATAAAATCTTCTAGAAATAACAACATTATGATTACAGCAATAGATTTAACTATGCAAAACAATGATTTAGGGCACTGCAACAACAACTATGGAAACTAGGAAACCAGGTAGTGAACAAGATTGCAAAAATCTTCAACAAACCTTAGTGATAAAATAGACTCTTCAACATAAGATAGGAGAACTTTCCTAAGAACGTATGGTCACCACCTCATTCCTGAGAGGTCTCTCATAGATTTCCATACAAGCATTCACCCAGACATCCCTACTCTAAGCCTATAAGCTTTTTCATAATGAAAACTCTCACTTTTTGCTTTATTATCTTTCTCTGCTAGACCAATTGAAAAAAGAATCTTAAAAGAAAACCTTGGCAGGAAAGATTGCATGATCAGTGTTGGATTTGAGATATGTGTCAATGCCAGCTAAGTTTCATAGATATAGCAGATCAGGAAACAAACAGATCCTACCACTGTAAACGGCATAAGGATTTAAAGTCCCTACATTTGCCGATGGTTGCGTGCTTAATATGGCAGAACTTGTACATCAATAACATGGAGATGGGTGGTTTGTAGGTGGACTAGCTTTATGTTTGGATAACAAAGGATAAAATTTCATGGAGATGAGCATATGCCCAAAACAAAATAGCAATCTGGCCTATCCTATTATATTCAGAAAGGAAAAAAAAAATAGCGATCTACCTATTCTATTTAGATGGGAAAAACAAAATAACAATCTGGCCTATACTATTATATTCAGAAAGGCAAAACAAAATAGCGATCTACCTATTCTATTCAGAGGGAAAATATTGATTCTTACACAAATCCCATGAGTGGGAATTCATGGGAGACAGAGGAGAGCATAGGATAACCCTTGAGGCCATGATCATTCTTCATGTAAATTTTTGTCCACCTTTGGAGCCTTTACTCAATGCAACTCTTCCTCATTTCAACCATTCTCTGTTGCGAAGTTTGAAGCTTTCATCCTTTTAAATAATATTCAAGCAAGGGTTTGAAGTGCTCCGTTTTAGATAATTCTCGATAGGTTTCATGTCAGTTGCAGTGTCTCGGGTTCGAAACATAAAGTTTGCTCTTTTAACTGCCTTCTTGGCCTGTTTCTGGCTCCCAAAGCTTAGATCAAACTACTCGGTACAGGGTTCGTTCTCTGATTATGTAGGTTTTGGAGATGACTACTTCAAAGAGCTGAACTTGAAGTTATAGAAAATAAATTGAAAGCATTTATTTTAAACTACAGAAGCATTACTATTAGCCTGTCAAAATCAAATCATAAAAAATCGTAATAGAAAGTCCAGAGCTCATGCTTCAGATTTTGAAATCAAAACAGTTTACTATTTATGGTTGAAAGCATTTCTTTGAAACTACAGAAGCATTACTATTAGCCCGTCAAAATCAATTCAGAAAAAAATCATAATAGAAAGTCCAGAGCTCATGCTTCAAAATTTGAAATCAAAACAATTCACTATTTATGGTTGAAAGTATTTTCTTTAAACTATAGAACCATTACTATTAGCCCGTCAAAATCAAATTAGAAAGTCCATAGTTCATGCCTGAGATTTTGAAATCCAACTAGTTCACATACAAGCAAACGCCCAAATGCACAAGCACCGAGTCAAACAAGCCACGGCCAAGAGAAGAGCTTGCAAGAGGCATTTTATCCTGCACTAAATGCCCAAGTGTCACCGCCATACACCAGCACCAGCACCAAGAGCAGCGGGAGAGAGCAGAATGGAGAGGTGGAAGTGAGGGAGTGAAGGGTTGAGGAGATTAGGGTTTGTTAGGAGGCGTGTAGGGTTTTAGGGTTATGGGATGAGCGTCGGGGAGGAGGGGGCATGTGGGCCTCATGTGAGGACCCACTACCCACGCTAAAAAAAAATTGTTTTTTTATTTTCTTATTTAGTTTAGTTTTTTTATTTTTTTATTATTTTCTTATTATTCATTTTTTATTATTATTTTATTCTTTTAGGTTAAATATAAATGTTTTAATTTATACATTTTATTCATTTTGGTTAAACTTTAATGTTTTAATTTAAATTATAGTTTAAATTAATTTAAATATAATTTAAGTTAAATTATAGTTAAATTATATTTAATTATAATTAGAGTTAAAATTTAATTATATTTAATTCTATTTAAATTATTAAAATTCATAATTCATGCTTAAGGAAGGAGGAACAACTTCCTCTGATTTACTTTCCTCACATTGACAGTGTAAAGTAGTTTGGTAGATGCTACTTGTGTCTAGCTCAGGAATGGCATCAAGGAAAGTGGATGTGACTAATTAGATTGTTTTAGTGAAAGTATACAGACTTAGACCGAGATAAGCGGGAGGGGGCTTCATGCACGCTAGGAGGTTAAGTTAGAAGAATTAGCATGTGGGGTATAGTGCTAGCGTAGCTACCAGGCGAAGGAGTCAATAATTTTCTTAGCCAAAGAAATCAACTTAGACGCTTTAACCCTAACCTAGCCAATCCCCTAAACACAGTAACGTCTATTTACAGACAAGTAAAAGAAACTTACGCCTAACCCTGTTTTCTAGTTTAAGTAGCACCAATTTGAAACATCCTTGAACTCACCCTAACAACCTTGGTTGATGCAGGTTAAATCATACAGGATGGTTAGGACTCGAGGGAATTGAAGCAGGGGAGTATCGTCGCAGGCACCGCCAACACTGCTAGTGCCGCCACCACCATCGCCTAAACTAGCTCTCATACTGTGCTCGTTAGAGGTCATAAATGAAACTTTAAAGGGGCGACAACTAGCAGGGACCGAGGTGGAACCCCACCATCTGGAACGGGTAATCCAGAAGTGTCGAGGAATTCGGGGGTAGGACCTCCACCTGAAGACATCACTCAAGAATTACAGAAGATCAAACTTCTGGAGTTTGCTGGGGGTCGTGACAGTGAATGCGTGGAAGCATGGTTGGAAGGCATGACAAGGTGTTTTGCCTTAAGGGACTATGCGTCCAACTCAAAGGCGAAGATAGAAAATTTTCAGTTAAGAGACAATGCCTTGAACTGGTGGGGCAACCTGGAAAGACAACTGTATCTTACCCCAGACATAGTATCTTGGGAACTTTTCAAGGAGAGGTTCCAAAGGAAATATTTTCTAGCTGATTATGAGGAACAACAGGTCGGGGTGTTTCATGCCTTAGTACAGGGAAACAAAACTGTAGAAGAATATGAGATCAGATTTATGGAATTGGTCAAATATGTTTCTTATATGGATAATGACCAACGACAGGAAGAGAACTTCATCTATGGATTAAACCCTAAGATAAGAGATATGGTGTGGATGTGGAAACCGTCTTCGGTAGCGGAAGCTGTAGAAAATGCACGTTATGCGGAGGAATACATGAACTTAATCGAGGGTACAAGACTGACATTTCTGCATCGTCCTGGATTCGTCGGGAACACCCCAAGAACATTTCCCGGGGGAGGGGGCTCAAGGCCACCTCCATATGGTAACAGAGTCACACCAAGGATAGTAGCCACAGGGATTTCAATGGCAGTGAGTGCAACATCTCTTTCATCACCAACAACACAGATAGGTCCACGTCCATCTCAGGGAACAACTAGTAGGGGCAGGCGTTCTAGGGGAAGGAACTCATTTCAGAGACAGTCACATAATAGTGTGCAGGTTCAATCCTGTGTTACCTGTTGGGGATTTGGAGGACCCCATTACCAGCGTGACTACCCAGAGTTACAATCAGGATTCATGCATAGAGAAGGAAAGGCCCCAATGGGAAGAGCAAGTAACAACCACCAAATTTATGCAGCAGTTAATAATCACCAGGCCAAGCATCAATCCACAGTGGTGGCATCATCAGGTATGCTAAATCATATCAATGTTAAGATTTTATTTGATTCTGGTGCTACAGATAGTTTCATTTCACCATCTGCATTAGAAAAGAGTGGGTTGGCAGCGTACGAGCACGATGACTTTAAACAAGTTGAGATGGCTTCGGGGGAAAAACAAGCGGTAGAACCTAGCATTGATAATTGTATAGTAGACCTGGGAGTGTGTACTACCAGGTTGAAAGTATACATCACTACTCTTGGGGCGTATGGCCTAATCATTGGAATGGATTGGTTAGAATCTCATCAAGCTTTGGTTGATTGTTTCACAAAAAGGGTGCTTTGTGTAGATGACGAAGGAAGGCTAGTAGAGATCTAGGGTGTACGGAGAAAAGTATCATGACGCTTTATCTCAATTATGAAGTTTAAGTGATGATTGAGGAAAGGATGTTGAATTTATGTAGTGGAAGAAGTGAATGAAAGGAAGGGACCCTAATTGGATCAGTACCTGGTATTGTCAGAATTTAAAGATGTTTTTCCGAACGAGTTACCAGGGTTACCTCTTGAGAGGGAGCTTGATTTTACTATTGAGCTAAAACCTGGTGAAGAACCAATTTCGAAGACCCCGTATCGGATGACAGTGACAGAACTTTGTGAGTTGCAAAGGTAGTTGAAGGAGTTGTTAGACTTAGGGCTAATAAGGCCCAGTGTCTAACCTTGGGGTGCACCAGTAATTTTTGTAAAGAAGAAGGATGGATCCCTACGACTGTGTATAGACTACAGGGACTTGAATCATGCTACAGTGAAAAATAGGTACCCAATGCCATGAATAGATGACCTCTTCGATCAGATGAAAGGAGCAGCAGTATTCTCAAAGATCGATTTGCGATCACGGTATCATCAGTTAAGGATTAAGGGAAATATCCCAAAACTGCCTTCCAAACTCGGTTTGGACATTACAAGTTTGTTGTATTACCTTTTGGATTGACCAATGCACCAACAGTATTCATGAGCTTCATGAACGATGTATTCTGGAAGTACTTAGACCATTTTGTACAAGTATTTCTAGATGACATCCTCATCTATTCCAAGAACGAAAGAGAACATGAGGAACACTTACGAGTAGTGTTGTCCTGCATTAGAGAGAACAAATTGTATGGGAATTTGTCGAAGTGTTCCTTCTTCCAGAAGGAGATTCACTCTTTAGGTCATATCATTTTTGCCGAAGGAATCTCTATGGACCCAGAAAAGGTAAAGGCCATTATGGAGTGGCCAGTGCTGAGAAATTCCCATGAGGTGAGAAGCTTCATGGGGCTAGTAGGTTATTATCGGAGATTTGTGGAAGGATTCTCCAAAATAGCGAAACCCATCACCACTTTGTAGCACAAGGGTGTCAGGTATGAATGGACAAAAGAATGTGATAGTGCATTCATCGTGATTAAGAGGTTACTGACTAGTGTGCCAATTCTACGAGTGTCGGATATGGAAAAGGACTTCACAATCTATGCCTCGAAGCAAGGGTTGGGGGGCCGTGCTAATGCAGGATGGAGGAGTGATAGCTTATGTGTCAAGGAAGTTGAAGAAACATGAAGATCCATACACGACTCATGATTTAGAGTTGGCAGCTGTAATGCTAGCTCTGAAACTTTGGAGGCACTATCTTGTGGGGTGAAACTTTGAGCTCAAAACGGACCATCAAAGTTTAAAACATCTCTTCAATCAAAGGGATCTAAATGCTAGGAAAAGGTGATGGAGTGAGTTTATGAGTGAGTACAATTTTGGTATTTCGTACATCAAGGGGAAGGAAAATGTGGTCACAGATGCCTTGAGTAGGATACCATGTATCTTCTCCTTGGTACCCTTAAAGGTCAATTTGAGGGAACATGTGTTGACACAACTCCAAGGAGACAGTTGGTATTTAAAGGTTACTTCAAACCTCTAGAGTGGGAGGTGGTTAGATATAAAGTATGAAGGATATAGTCTAGAAGCAGATGGACTGTTAAGATATCGAGGAAGGATGTACATCCCTGAAAATGGGAATATTCGAAGCATCATACTGAAGGAAGCCCATAGAGAACTTTATTGCACGCATCCGGGTGTGAAGAAGATGTACGCAGACATGAGGAATATTTTCTTCTGGGTAGGCATGAAGTGTGATGTAGTCCATTTCATCGCCAAGTGCCTATAGTGTCAACAAGTGAAAGCCGACCACCATCACCCGACAGGCCTCCTACAACCACATGATGTTCCTATGTCCAAATGGGAAGTCATTTCTATGGATTTTGTTATGGGGTTTCTGCTCACATCTCATAGACACAATGCCATTCTTGTGATAGTGGATAAGTTAACCAAGAGTGCTCATTTTATTCTGGTTAGAGACACTTATGATGTCACTGATGTGGCATGTGTGTTTGTAAGTTAGGTTATCTGTTTGCACGGGATACCTAAGAAGATCATTTCAGATAGGGACTCCAGATTCACTTCTAGGTTTTGGACAAGTTTGCAATCAACATTGGGGACTCAGTTGAACTTAAGCACAACTTATCATCCCGAAACAGATGGGAAAACTGAGAGAGTAAATCAAGTTATGGAATACATGCTCAGGATCTATGTCATGGATAATCAAACCCAGTGGGAGAAGTACCTACCTTTGGTAGAGTTTGCCTACAATAGCAGTTTTCATAGCTCCATCGGAATGCCAACCTACGAAGCTTTGTATGGAAGGCCATGCAGAACGTCATTGAGTTGGGATAGACTAGAAGACTGAGTAATAGTTGGGCCAGAATTGATTCAAGAGATGGAGGAACAGGTGATTCAGATTAGGCAGAGACTAAAGGAAGCACAGGATAGGCAGAAAAGTTATGCGGATGCACACAGGACCGACCGAAGTTATGAAGTGGGAGACCAGGTTTTCATTCCTATCAGGCCTAATAAGAGTACCATACAGTTTGGGAAGGGGGAAAATTTGTCACCTTGATTTATAGGACTGTTCAGAATCCAAGATAAAATTGGACCTGTTGCCTATCGTCTCGTACTGCCACTCCTCTTGCATAAAGCTCATAATGTTTTTCATGTATCTGTTTTATGTCATTATGTTGCTGATGAATCACATAAACTAAATTGGAAGGAATTGCAGGTATCGTACATGGGAACTCTCAAGGTAGAACCATTATGCATATTGGACTGTAGAGTTCGACAACTTAGGAACCGTCTGGTAGACCAAGTTAAGGTCCAATGGGACAAGTATAGTCCAGGATCTGTTACTTGGGAAGATGCCGAGACACTACGACCAGACTATCCCGTACGTTTTTGACCACCTCGAGGATATGTTTCTTGGAGGTGGGGTGTATGTAACACCACCTTTTGACTTAGACAACCATGATTACCTGAGGCCTACATACTTTTTTTTTCTTTTTTTTTTCAGAGAAACTATTGAATGATACACTTAAACTTTTAAGACGTATGAACCTTTATGAATGTTATATGTATTTGAATAATGATGGTTATGATGTGATATACTGTGAGAATGTAAATTTTATGAATGTTTAAATGATATTGATGATGATGGATATAATGTGATCTACTATGTGAATGTAAATTTATGAATGTTTAAGTGTTATTAATGATGATGGACATGATGTGACATAATGTGTGAATGTGAATCCTATGAAGGTTTAAATGCTAGTAGAATGGTGTTGGATATGATGCAATCTATTTGATAATTGAAAATTTTATGAAGGGGTGTCAAAATTGAATTATGGGATATTATGAGATATATTTCTAACTTGAAAACTTTGATGTTAAGTTGTTGGTACAGGGATACTGAATTGAAATAATGATTGTATGCAATTACATGATGATAATACATAGAAATGTATGAGTTTGTATTATAGACTAATCTGCAGGTCATGGGCTATGAAATAGCCAAGGGATGATAATAATGAAAGTGAATGTCATGACCACTAGCTGAGAAACATTATGGTATGAATCTTTGTATGTGAAATTATATTGGTTTGGATGCATTGCTATGATATGTGGACCAGTGCAGGATTTCAGGTGATGAGACTGTCCAAAACCGAATAAACGATGAAAAAACTCCCAGCAACACGGTGCCACTGCATATTCCATTGTAGGGTGTGGACCCTAGTTATGATTAGGAGGGGTGGAGGAATTTCCCACCATGTATCCCTCGAAACCTGAAGTCATGGGAGGACGGTGTTAGCTCACACTCCCCAAGACATGTGATGGTGACTGTCAGTTTCCTGTTGGGGAAGCTTGGTCGAGATAGTGACACTTCCGCTTATGGGTTCTATTTGGAGTTAGGTCAATATAGTTGACGCTCCAAGATAGTCCAGCAGAGGAAGGATAGGAATGGAGATGGAGGTAAGTTAGGGAGGAAGGATGAGTAGAAATAGTTGAGAAAGTATGGAGATTTGTCTGATGGTGAAATTTAATGTTTTCCCTTCTAAAAAGAAAATGGGTATATATAAATATTCATAATTATGTAACTAAACCACAGTTGTCTAAATAAAATTGTTGAATTGGATAATTGTAACTAAAGGATTTCTCAAACATTTGATTGGTTTATTGTCTTTTATAAAAGACTAGTCTTGTTGATTGGATTGGATGGATACATAAATTACTAAAGGGTGATAGTTATTGATTATTAGTACATGCATGAGAATTGTATGTACTAACTACACATGCATTTCTTGTACATGTACACTAGTATGTATGAGTTTTCATGATTACTTACTAATTGTGTCGATTAATTGTTATGAATGTGTGAACCATGTTTCTTTTCCTTTGTACCATGAGATACCTTAACTTAGGGATGAAGTTTCTTGAAGGGTGGGTGTATGTAACAACCCTGGTTAAATAGATGCATAGGGATGATTAATTATAATTAATTTGATAATATGACTGTCCTTATATGTTTAGTTAAACAATAATTATTTCTTAATAATATTAATTATTTATTTATTTATTAATTACTGGTTCATATCTGTCAATGATTAATTAATTAATTAATTGAGTAATGAATTAAAGGGGTTAATAATTTTTAGTTTATTTAATCTAAGACTTACGTATGAGGGGGGGCCGGGGGGGGGNGGAGGGGATAAGATAATAAATAAAGGGATAAGATAATAAATAAGGGGTTAAGGTAATAAAGGAGGAGATAAGGAAATTAATGAGGGGGAGGAGAGTGGGTGAAGGGGAAGATATGACGGGGAAAGAGTCGGATGGGAAGGATTATGAGAATAGGGGGAAGGAAGAATTATGGGGCAAGAGAGACTCTAGTTCTGGTTTGGGATTTTCTAGTTCTGTTGTTGGGTTCTGCAGTTTTTGGTGAACCATTGCAGGGGGCACCGGGTTGCTGGGGGTTTTGGGCATGGGGGCCAGGATTCCTTTCATTTTCCTAGAGCCAGGGAGCTGGAAAGGATGCTCCTAGCTTGCTGGGAGGTTATTCGGTTTGGGCAGAGTTGGTCAGTGCATCAGGCTAGGAAAGGCAGTAGGGAAAGGACAACCATATCGACGAGAATTAGCATCAGAAGCAGGTATTTTATTTATGAATTGCTGAGTTATTTTCATGCTGTAGATAAATGTTAAATTCTGCTGAATATTTATGCTTATATGATGGTGAATGAATTATTTATGTATGAGAAAGGAATTATATGTTTCGATGTATTAAATTTTGGATTTAATTAAGTACGGTCCCTACAAAGAGTGGCATTTTTGGACAGCAATTATACAATCGTTGAATAAAGAAGGCCAAAAATACCCCACTCGTAAGACCTTCTGGGCAGTAGCATACCCATACATGTGACCACCAGAGGCTCCAGAATGGAATTCATTTAGGGCTTTCTTGGCTTTTTCAAATGCGAGGAAGCGTCAAAAAATGAAGTCAATCCCATGACGATAAAGAGTATCACCCAGGATAATATACTGACGGGCTTGGTAGTGTATTCGATGACGGTCAGTGCTAGACAAATTGGGCCAGAAATTCTGGGTCTGGAGATATATGATGATATCTCCGTACCAAAGGTCGTCATAACTGATCAGGAAAAGGGATTCATTGGGTAATGAATCGTCTACTACATTTTTCGTCTCAGGGCAGGGAAGGTCGCATATCAACTCAGGAAACACCAAGGATTTCTTGGACTTAGCACGTTCGAATTCTAAGTCAAAATCCTAGAGTATTACGATCCATTTGGAGTATTTTCCCCCTAGAAATTGGCGTGTAAGAATGTGATGCATAGGGTTGCAGTTAGAAATTATCGTAGTCTCGCGAAAAAGGATATAGTGCCGAAAAGGTTGAACAACTTGGACGACTGCCAAGGCCAGTTTTTCAACATGTAAATACTTGGTTTCGGTAGTTGTGAGACTCCGAATCAAGTAATAGATGACATGTTCGTCATGAGAATCATCCTCCTGGACGAGAACCATAGAAATGGTATAGTTCGAGGCTGCGAGATAAAGGAAATACACCCGACTATAATCAGGTGGGAAGAGTAGTGGGGTACGTGTCAAAGACAATTTCAAAGCTTCAAAATCTTTGTTGGCAGTGGTATCCCATACGAACTCAGAACCTTTCTTGAGCAGTCACATAAATCCAAGAGTTATCTCAGCATAGTTCGGGATGAAACGACGGAGAAAGTTTTCCTTCCCTTGCAAACTTTGTAACTGGTGAAGTGAAGAAGGAGGAGGGAGATTGAGAATCGCCTTGACCTTCAAAGGATCTACCCTGATCCCTTGATGTGAAACAATAAATCCCAGAAGTCAGCTGGATTCTACGCAAAAAACACATTTGTGGGGATTCAAGCATATGTGGTAAAACCAAAATTGAAGGAAAATGGCGTGGAGGTGTATTGGATGATCTACACAATGCATGGAATGAGCGGGTAAGTCATCGAGATATGGCTACACGATGTTATTTATATCGTGAAAGGTGTAAGACATGGCACGTTGAAAAGTTGCACCGACATTCTTAAACCGAATGGAAGTTTCCGGTAGGTGAAAGTGCCCCAAGGACAAATAAAAGCAGTCTTGTGTTGGTCTGCGTGTATGATATTGATTTGATTATATCCAAAGAAACCATCCATCAGAGAGAAGATTTCACTTCCGGCACAATCATCGACGATCTAGTCAATGAAGAGGGTAGGAAAGTTGTCTTTAGGACAAGCTTTGTTAATGTCCCTATAATCAACACACACGCGGATTGTGCCTTGTTTCTTGTCAATCAGAACAAGATTGGAAACCCAGTCAGTTAGAGCCATAGGGTAAATAAAGCCATCTTTGAGAAGTTTCTCAAATTCAAGCTTGATAGAGGTTGCTTTACATGGGTGGACTGGATGAAGTCTTTGCCGGATGGGTTTAGCACCCACGTATGTCTTAATATCATGTACCACAATGTCGGGGTCAATCCCTGGCATTTCTTCATAGCTCTATGCGAAAATGTCATGAAATTCTTGGAAAAGAGACTTGTAGGTGACAACTTCATCATGGGAACACGAAGCTCCGAAATGCACATTTCCGACAACTCCAAGTTTTATGGATATGTTGAGGGGGATGGTGGGTGAGATATTACTTAAGTTCCCTTCGTAGAACATATCATGTGTAGATTCGAGAATGGTAGAAATGATGACAATGGTCGACGGGGTCAAGAGTCTTTGGTAACCCTCGATGGTGCGTTGTTCTAGGAAGAGGATGGAACGATGATGTCCATCATCCCAAGGGGTATCATCCATGGACATAAAAGACATAATCATCTCATTTGTAGGAAAATTGACGTAGAATGGATCCAGAGATGAAGCGCTAAGAGAGGGGGAAGAAGGGGTTGTTGATTGAATGTCTTGATAAGCGGATTCGACCAGACTCAAAGGCATTTCGTTTCCATAACAAAGATGGTCACCGGGGTTGGGTATCATCCATGGGTCATAAGACACAAGGGTTTCGTGGATAGAGGTGGAGATCATGTTGATCGAGGTGAAAAATGGATGCAGAACATTGGGTGGTGGAATGGGGAAAGTACCCATCAAAGAGGAATCTTTAAGAAGACCTACATTAACGTTCTCATATCTAGGGGGGGGGGGGTTTCAATGAAAGGTACGTTGCCGGTACATGCATCAGAGTGAAAGAAGGCCAAATGGTCTACGGTAACTACTTTTCCTTGATGTGGGAAATGCACGACATGGAAAAGAGTGGACATAACTGCACACATGGAATCGGTCTAGCTATGGCCAAGTAGAAGGTTGTAATCGAGGGGAGCGTCAAAGACCTCCACTTCAACGTTGACCATTTTTCCTTCTAACGTAATAGGCAAGGAAGGGAGGACACTGTAAGGCTTAAAACCAAAGCCATTGAAGGCTTTGAGCATGTTGTGGGATTCAGTCAAAGGAGGAGAGATGATGGTTGTCCAGCAAGTAATAGACATGACACACGTCGAGGCACCCTCATCAATAACTGTTCTACAAATGTTTTTGTCAGAGACAATAACTTGTATTTGGAATGCGAGTTGAGGGGGAAACCTTGGAATGTGATCTTCCAAGTCAAAAATTATTAAATTTGTATCTGTAGGGTCGATTCCACCAATATATTTCAACAATTCCTTCCATTATATAGGAAACTCTGGAGGACTTCGAGGGCTGACATCACGGATGGTGCTTGGGCCATATCTTCAACAATACTGTAGTTCTGGGCAACACATGCATGAGGATTGAAAGTCAATTTTTGAACAACAACCTTTGGGGGAGGGCAAAGAACTGTATCTAGGCTCGGTCATTTGAGATGAAGAGGACCGTTGGTAGGAGGAGTTGTGGGAGATGGTTGGACCAACAAAGGAGGTATTGCATCAACCTTCTCTTTGGAGGAAGGAGAATCTTTGGCTCGAGTGGTAAGTGTGATGTCATTCTTCTTTGAATCACCTGTACACATTAAGACATAGGATGTATTGGAGGGGGAAGGTTGGTCATGAATGACCAATTGGGCCTGTTGTTGAGAAGGGAAGGGTTGTGACAACACGGTCGGAGTGGTGGGTTTTGGGGTCCCTTGAAGGAACTTAGTAACCTCGGCTTGTCGTGGACAATCCTTAGTGTAGTGATCATCACCACAGATAAGACAATGGTATCAGGATTTGTGCTTATCCTTATCATCAACAGGTGGTGTTTTGGTTTTCTCAGATTAGGAATTATTTTTATCCTCCTTGTTCTTACCCTTTCCTTTTTTGGATTTATTTTTTCCGGTGGGGGTAGATTGAACAAAGTTAACCTCAGAAGTCTTGCCAGTGGGAGGGGTAGGAGATGGAGCATTTTGAACATTAGAAGAAATGGATTTGGGGTTGTTGCTAGAGGTTTGGATGGAGTGAGGTTGGGCATGGAAAGTGCCAATCACACCATCAGTTGCATGAGAAGCAATAGGAGTAGCTGAAGTAGCGGAAGTAGAAGGAGGAGGTGCATCAGGGAGTAAATCATAAAGAGTACCCATTTTTGAGTAAACGAGGTTGAGGTATTGAGCACGACTGATTTCCTGTTCTTTCGTGACAACTCCACTCATGGCGATGTCATGAGCGATTTCATTCACGAATGATTTCGTGAACCACTCTGCTAGAAACTAATCAGGAATTTCGAGTTTGATGAGACATCGTCTCCATTGCCACTCATGAATGTGATCAGAGATATGAGTGGCTTTGGTTTGTTTGAAAGAACTCAAAATCTCATTTCTCATTTCGTAGCAGATCAATAACTGGTAGTGGGTGAGTAAATCCATAGTGAGGGTGTTGAATTCGGTGAAGAAGCCTCATGGTAATTCTATATACCACTTCATGACAGAACCTACGAGGGTTCGCTGAAAAATGAATAAACGAATAGAGTCATCCATCAAGGAGTTGGATGAGCACCAAAGGTGAAAATTCATTATATGATTGTTTGGGTCCTCTCCCAGTTTACCATCGAATTTAGGGATGTCGGATGGTAGTTTGGCCAGTATGGTAGGTCATTGAGGAGAGTGAAGGATCGGATCATTTAAAATCCTCGACAGATCAGGGAGGTCCAAGGTGGCTAAGAAGGGTATCTGTCTATTCACATGTGGGTACTGGTGACTTTGGGGAGGGAGTCATGTTGGTAGACCAGTGGGGCCATAAGAGGTTTTCATATAATGCGAAGATCCGGGCAGGTTCGGTTGTTGCTATGGAGGCAAGTAATTCATAGGGTTGTACCCTTGAACAGGGGCATGGGGTTGAGCGTTCGCCCCCAAATAGGATTAGACATGCCTGGATATGGTTGGCCTATACTAGGGGGTATGACGGAGCTAGCTTGAGGCTGTTGCCTCCCAGTTGAGTAAGGATTATGTTGAATAAGATAATTCTAATACTAAGCCAAGGATGGAGGTATGTTTT
>ML778376.1:610519-627027 GCA_009831015.1 Picea engelmannii | reverse complement strand
GGGGGGGGGGTTTCCCTCCAATCAGGGGTTGCATCCCAATTGGGATTTGTCCTGCAAAAGGGGATTGGGTTTGGCCTCCTAAGTGAAATTGTCCACCAACAGGAATCTAGTAATTAGGTGTGAAAGACATGATGGTGCCACTAGGGTCAGTGCCTCTGATAGAGGATGGAAGAGGTCCTTTGAAAGGGGGTCGATGAAGTGTTGGAATAAAAGTAGGAATGAGATGGTGCCCAGAAGGAGTGGAAATGCCAGGAATCCTGAATGAGATTTGTGTAGGAGCGGGAACAGAAGCATTCAACGCATGATATCTGGGCAAAAGTGTTGGGGTGAATCTGGGCGAAAGAGATGTGCCAATGGGGACTTGGCTAGCCACTGTAATCCCAGTGTGAGGACTCGTAGCATCTGGGACCATTGTGTAATGGACCGTTTGTAGAGGGATAGTCAAGATGTGGTTAGCTGGTGGAGTGTTTGTACTAGGAAAATAATAGGCAGTAGTAAAAGGTATTGCGTTTGGATCATATGTTTTGGGCAGCTCAGGTGTGACAGTGATATCAACACCTGCTCCTGAGCCAAAGAGATCCCGTCTAAAAATGCCAGTAGTCCAAAAATGATCTTGACCCTCAGGTCCTATGAAAGGTCCAGTTGGTAATTTAGAAGACTGAACAACTATATCTCTGGAATAATTCACTCGAACAATACATCTCTCGGATTCAGGAGGAATTCAGAAGTCCTCTCGAGAATTGGTAATTCATAACCATTCTAAAGAGTTAGTTCTTTCCACTAGTAAAGTGGTAACGTCTTGGACTTCACTCTGTTGAGGAGAGCCCTCTGGTGAGTTGGTAGGAAAGGGTTGAGAACCTTCTAGATCTTCTGGGGGTAGGGCTTGCATTCTACGTGAACGGCGTGGTGGGTCAATTGTGATCGAGTTATAATTTTACGAAAGAAATTCTATGGCCAACTTGGGTAAACAAATAGCATGCGCTAATAAAATCTAGGAAGCAAAACCAAGGAAACAAGACCTTCTAATTCCGAAGTCACTAGTTGGTGATGAAATCCAATGTCGCAATGATGAGACAAGAAGGGGCTGGGCCAGGGTGGAAAAGTTACGTTGATGACCTGCTTAACGGAATTACACCCTGGTGCAAGCTCTCACACACAATCATGGGTATACCCTCCAAGGAGCTTGAGTGATTCTGGCCAATGTCGATTCCAGGTACCATGAATACTTACCCCTTCATAGTCACCTTGTGTAAGACCCTAAGAAGATAGGCTACTAAGGTTACCACCAAGAACAATAATTCCTATAGGAACAGTCGACAGTCTGATCCACATGCAAGGGCAGGGTATCTAGCCCAAAATCAGCTTGAGAGGCTTCCACTCATCATTTTGGGTATACCTTCAAGTGACCCCTGTAATGCATGCAATATCTACACTGATATCAAAAAAGAATGGTTAGTAACTCTATCAATCTCAATGCAACCTCAGGTTTGACCCTTGTGTGAGAAGGGATTCCCAGGACAAAATGCTGCAAATGGAATTTGACACTCCTTATCACAAGATACTATTGTGTGTTTTGTGCTTTGGAGACTGTGTCTCACTGCCTATTCCAAATCTCTAGCCTAGATAATGTTGGTGTAAAAGAGCCCTAGAAAAAGTTACTAGTTGAATTTTAAAATTGTGCATTGTTATTAAAGGCTGTTGTTACTCACAAGGAGACAGAAATGAAACCAATGTTGTGTGAGACTCTGACCCAACAATGCATAAATAGGGATGAATGATACAAATTTTGTTCGATGAATCCTATTTACAGGAGGGAAAGAGGAGTTTTCTCGAACAATGTGAACTACGATGTATGATCTTCTCTAAAATGTAATATCAAACAATCATGAACAATGCAAATTCTCTATTCATTCTCTTTCAATACTTGAATGCCAATATTTTCGAATAAAAAATTGCTTAAAAAAAAGAAAATGTCTTTAAATTTTATTAGAAACCAAGCAACAAGGATGGAGCTAAGAAAAAGTAAGCAACCAATGAAAAAGAAATACACAACAAACACCCAAACCGATCTTTCAATGAAGACAAAAACAACAAACTGACAAGACCAGTCTCTTCAAATGCACATGGGTAACAATTTTCCAAGTAATAAGAAATTGGAAAGGAAAATTAATCTTAACTTTTAATCTATTTAAAGGCTCCCGACCAAACAAGAACTCGGATTTCAGAATCGGAGATTATACCCTTGTTAAGAAAAGGCCAAGAGGTAAAAATTGAGAAAAAATGATCAAGAAGCGCTTTCGATTTCTGAAAACTAATCATTCATGAGATTTGAAGTCAAGAAACAGTCAATCACTGGCCAGAGAATTTCTTTCTAGACACACCAACCAATTTGGGCATCTGAAGACACAAAATCCTTAATCCAAAATTTTTGCAAGTGAGTTCACAGTCTGACAGTGGGGTATAGTGTGAGAATTAAGAATTCTCGTAGGCTAGACATAGGCCGATTGTGAGAAGTTCGCACTGAACTAAGCACTGGGGTGCGAACTTCAGTTATTCTCGTAGGCTATAGAAAGGTGCAGTGCGAGAAGGTTTGTAATGAAACAAATTTTGGAAAAATGACAGGACTTTGTAGGGAACTTTTGGATCCATGGAGTCTGTGAGGGTCTCCTCAAGACTCAGAGATTGATTGAGAATGAAAAAGGGTAGGTCAAGAGAAAATGGCCAAGAAAAAACCACCAAAATGGGTTGTATCCTCAACGGAGTCACCAATTTTGTTATCGGATAAATTGGTAGGTGCAGACAGTAACAGATCTCCCTAGATCCACCTGGATCTAGAACAAAATAGGACAGAACATGACTCTTTCCCTAAGTTGCGGTCATTGAATCTACTACTAAGAAGGAATGAGTGGCATATATTTATATCATTTCCTTAGGTCTTTGTTGTTCCCTCTTCGCTCCAGTGCTCTTGTGAAATCAGGTCCAAGACAACACAAACCAACCAAAGTGAAGATAGCAAAGTATATTCAATGTCAACCTATGCATATGATCAAGGAGTTATGCAATAAAATAATTGTGATTTTATGGGAAAGGGACATGCCGTTGTATTATATTAAATGAAAGTAGAAGATACAATTAGATTGCCTTGATGTCACAAGCTTCCTTTCAGTGACCCTTGGTTCCAACACACACTCTTGCTCTACACTTGCATGAAGAAGATCCAATACAACTTGATAGACCAAATAGAGTCTTCAAGCTTCTATCCATGCAGAGTTCTTCACACAATTCTTTCACTAATTCTTCATTCAATCTTACTTAACCTTTTCCATGAGAAAAATTTCAATATATAGGAGAAGGAGAGATGGTTAAATGGATGAGGATGATCTCACTAAATCTTAGAAGTTAGTAGGATGCCAACCATATGAATGCCAACTCATTTTCTAGAAGATTCCCTTCTAGAAACTTAGTGACCTCTTCTCTTTTCCAAGCTTTGAAACAGGTTCACACCCTACCTATAGAGCAGGCTGTGAACAGTTCACACCCTAAGTTTGGGTTGCCTGCGAGAACGAAGGATTTTTTCACCCTGTAGTATAGGCAGCCTGCAAACTCATCTTAAAAATGTGTTTTTTGGAAGAAGACAACAGTCACTTTTCTCAGGCAAAAATTCCTTGTGGGAGCTTGAATACATCACTTGTAGAGACATCACCAGAGTGACCAAAATCATGTGTAACAAGGAACCCCTCAGAGAAAAATCTAGGAAGGGGTGGCCCCAACCCACAGAACAAAGGATAGAGAAACGATGGACAATATTAGGTCAAGCAGTCCAAGCCATAAGAAAAGAAGGAAACCAGAAATACAAATACAGATATTGGGAAGTGGTGTGACTTCCATAAGATCCCTTGGCATAACATTGCTGACTGTCGCTCAAAGCAGTCGTTGGTGGCCAAAGTGAAAGCCTATGAATTAGATGCGGGTTTTGACTCTAAGTTAGAACTAGAAAGGGAAAGATAGATCATTGATATAGAATGTTGTGCCACCGTTGCTAACACCAAACTCCATCCTGGTGAACCAGACGAGACAGAAGAAGGTGAGCGCCTCTTCCATTCACAGATGTGGGTAAAAGGCACCCCGCTTCACTTCATCATTGATAGTGGTATCCATAAGAACCTCATCTCAATATAGGTCATCAAGCAGCTTGCCCTGCTGACAAAGCCGCACCCAAAACCCTACACCATTAGATATCTCCAGCAAGGAAGCTATATTCATGTCAGCCAACAATGTTGAATGTTGTAAGACATCAAGCCCTTCAAAGACAAGGTATTGTGTGATGTTTTGCCTCTCGAAGTTTGTAATGTTATTTTGGGCCAACCTTATTTATGGAAACATCATGTTGTATATGAGTTTAGGCCTCGTATTATTATTATTACTTTGAACAGGAAATTGTACAGTATACCCAAGACAGTCCCTCCTAGTGCTAATTCTGTGATCTCTACCAATAAATGCAAGAAGGTCATCTCTCAGACTAGGAAATTTGTCTTCTTCATGATTCTCTCTCAGAGTGAGTGAAAGATCACATCCACGTCAAGGGCCCCCACAACCTATCACTCCACACAACAGAAGAAAGTGGATAATGTTGTGGAAGAATACTCAGATATCGTCTCCTCTCCTACCAGGGTACCTCTGCATTTCTAGGTCAAGCATCCCATTGATCTTACCTGAGATGCACCACTACCCAATGGGCCAGTCTACCACTTCTTTTTGTTAGAAAATGATGAGATCAAGAGGCAGATCAAAGAACTACTCCACAAGGGACACATACGTCCTAGATCATCATCTTGTGGGAGCCCAATCATGATGTTGCAGAAGAAAGATGGGACCTAGTGACTCTGCATTGCTTATTGGGCCCTTAATAAAATCACAGTCCAAAAATGATACCCAATTCCCTGAATCGACGACACCCTTGATCAGCTCACGGGGGACAAATACTTCAATAAGATTGATATGAAGTCTGGCTATCACTAGGTCCCAATAGAATAGATAGATGTATGGAATACCTCCTTCAAGTCAAAAGAAGGTCTTTTTGAATGGTGGGTCATGCCCTTTGGTTTGAAAAATGATCCAATAATGTTTATGAGGATGATGGATGATATCCTATGAACTTTCACCAATAATTTTGTAGTGGTGTGTCTGGATGACATCCTCATCTACAACAAGACTTGGGTAGAACACTTGCATCATATTCAATAGGTTTTGCACACCCTGCGACAACACAAACTATATGCAAAATTGGAAAAATGCTCCTTCGGCATGGACATGGTCCATTACTTAGGCTACATCATTGATCAACATGGTGTTCATGTGAATCCAGGCAAGATCTAGGTCATTCATGACTGGCCAACCCCAACCACAGTCACTAAACTTTAGAGCTTTTTGGGCCTCACCAATTTCTATCGTAGGTTCATGTTGGGATTATCTCATATCGCATGGGCCCTCAACCAAGTAACTAGGGGTGGCGGTAAGGAAATATTTGTGTGGGGTCTGTCCCAACAACAAACCTTCGATGAGTTAAAGAATCGTTTGTGCTCATCCACAATACCTTGATTACCAAACCAACAACATCCCTTTGAGATCGAGACATATGCTTAAGACTATGTTGTGGGTGTCGTTCTAACTCAACACAACCACCTCGTGGCATATCATAGTGAGACACTATCAAATGTTGTCCATAAGTACCCTACTTACGACAAAGAAATGTACTCCATTATGAAATCTTGTAGCCAGTGGAGACATCACATTCTTGGAAAGGAGATAGTCATCCAAACTGATCACAAGACACTACAGTTCATGCATAGCCAATGAAAATTTTAGAATGACCATCATCATAAGTGGTCCACATACTTACTGCAGTTCCATCTCAACATCAAGTATAAAACATGAAGTACCAATTGATTTTTTGATTTCCTCAGCCAACCTCCAGTCACGACACTCACCACGGTGCTAGACTCTTATGGCCACGAGACCTTCGGATGGACCCACCTCTACGAGAAAGACCCTGACTTGTCCACCACCTACCAAATGTTGGGCATGAACTTAGTGGCCACTAATTTCCATCTTCAAGATGGGTTGTTGTGTCATCTAGGCCATCTTTTCATTCCATCAAGCGAGCGCGAGAAGATAATTTAGGAAGCTCAATATAGTCAGGTGGAAGGACACTTTGGCGTCAAAAAGACAGTGGTAGTGTTGTAGAAACATTTCTACTTGCCAAAACTTTGACAGGATGTCAGCAAGTATATCAAGCCCTGCACCTCCTGCACTATTTCCAAACTGACCACTAAGAAACAGGGCCTGCACACTCCTCTTCCTACTCCTGAGAGGCCATGGGAATCCATCTCAATGGACTACATGTCGGTCCTCCCATCGACCAAGAGGGGAAATGACTATGTTTTTGTGGTTGTTGATCACTTTTTCAAGATGGCGATTCTAGCCGCCTATAAGAAGAACATCACAGCAGAAGCCACTACCAAGCTCTTCTTTAAACAAGTATGGGTACATTTTTGGATCCCACAAACCATTATCTCAGACCGTGATAGTTGGTTCCTCAACACATTCTGGTCGAGCCTCTGTTCACTGTTGGATACCAGTCTCAAAAAATCCAATGCCTTCCACCCCCAGAAAGATGGCCAAACTGAAGTCGTTAATCAGATGATTATACATATCCTGTGCATGTACAATTCAAAACAACCCCGCACATGGGATGAGAGTCTTCTCTATGTTCAACATAGCTACAATCGAGCCCTGCATAGCTTAACTGTCCACATCCCCTTTCAGGTGGGGTTGGCATTCCAACCATTGGGCCCCATGGATGTTGCACTACCCATGGTGACCACCTCGGGTGACTCGTCCCCTGCTCCACTAGAAGCTAACGAAGCCACTTGGTTCATTGAGCCGATCCATCACATCTGCCAATAGGTTCAGTGTATTCTACAGAAGTCTAATGCCAAGTATAAGTAATTCCATTATCAACATCACATGCCACATAAGTTTCAGGTGGGAGACAAAGTTTGGTTGCACTTGCAGAAAGAATGCCTTATAGGTCCCCATTGGAAGATTATCCCACTATGTTATGGGTTTTACACCATCACCAAGACTTTGGGTGACAATGCTTTTGAGCTCAACATTCCCCCTTTCCTTGGCTTGAACCCAGTCTTCAACGTGTCTCTCCTTCGGCCATATTTCCCACCATTATTGGACACCTCAGAGATAGCAGAGCAGTTGACACCAACAGAGATCAACCCTGACTACATGAAACAAGAATTTAGTGATCATATTGTGGAAACACAAATCAAGGGCACTTGACAAAAAATGATCCATCTTTATCGAGTTGTCAAAGCAGGGAAGCTCCTGCACCAAGGCAAGTGGCTCACCGAGGTGTTGTGAGTGGGAAATCCCTCTATGGACTAGCACTTAGGGTTAAATTATGCATGAAGAAAAGAAATAAAGATTTCTACTTTCTACCATCATCCCAGACCTAATCCCCATTATTCTTAAGAAAATACATAGTTGAGAAGATCAAGCGAGCATACCTTATTACAGGCGTTTGATGTAGATCCTTCCTCACGCTTGATCACTTTTTGATTACATCTCTCCTCCCAAGGCTGACCTACATTCACACAAAACAAACAAAAAACTCCACATGCATTTGATATATATATTAATGGGTTAGAGATTCAATGAACAAGTATGTAATAAACCATGAAAACCTCATATGGTGGGACCAGAAAAGTATTTCTTTATTATTAACTTCAACAAATCAACTTACAATGATGAAGCAGACCACTGCTCCACAAACCTAGTCCTAAGATCCTCTTCAAATGTCTTCCAACTTCTTTGCTCTATCTTTCTCTTTACACAAGGAAGGATAAAGGGTTGGGACAAAGGGAATATGCAACTGGGTATAGTTTCTTTACTATGAATCTCCTCCTCCAAATGGGACCCCTAACCCTTCTTTTATAGGCTAGAAGAAGCTAGGTATTTGGATGAACCCTCGGCCATGCATGTCCAGAAGGTTTAGTTAACTCACTCAAAGCTATGTGTTATGTCAACCACTTTCCTTTTTTTGTGCTTTTGTAGGTACACATGGGTTGTTTTGGGTTAGCTAGCGTGTACACACATGTAGTAATAGATCAGTGTGCATGGGCCTTTATAAAAAATGTTTTTAAGAAGAGTTGTTCAACAGTGCTTTGGAAAAGAAGGAATCTAAGATGGCTTGATGCCAAGTAAGCATGTCTGGTGCAAATTAGGGTTATAAAAGATCCCCCCTAATGTGTGAGGTCAAAAGAGCATCTAATGGCCAAAATACATTACCAATCTTTACTAATGTGCCGAACAAATGAGCCCCGGGACCAGAAATCAAGAGGCGCAGTCTGCAAAAATAACAATCGTCTCATCGAGGTGGGCATACCCATGCTCGGGATAGAATAAACTCATGTCTACCAATCAAATACATGGTAGATCCATGTCATATCACTATATAAAGTGTAGCCGCGAACAATACACAATGGAGCTACATCTCGAAATCAAAAAGATATACATGTAGAGTATCCATCTTCTTAGAATCTAACAAGGCCTGACGGCTGGAGATGAGGTCTTCAAAGCTCGAGCAACAACTTCAAAATATTCAAAACTTGGGTAGGAGTGTAATATGAGTGTACAACTTCACTACCCATAGGTCTTCGACAACTCGTCGGTCAAGGATTAGAGAATCTTGATGATCAGACTGAAGGCTTCATTGATTTCGAACAAAGACTTGATTGGATGTTCAGGATGGCCGGGTATGAGGGAAAGAGACAAATTGTAGAGGGGATGACTTAGGCTTGGTAAAAAATCCCCTTGGACAATAGCGCGACACATCATGAGACTCAGGCAGCATGGCATTAATCATAAGTTTACGAGGCAGGAGGAAACACAAACTCTCCATTTGTTTGGAAGAATAACCAAATGAAGGAGGACACAACTCTATGTAGCGAGAACAACTTTATAAGGTCATATTAAATCCTAGAGTTTGATGAACAAATGGATAGATGTGCTTTATCCAAGGGTGACTTATTGTGCTGCTAATAAAGAAAATGCTTTTCCCTTCCTCTTTTTGGGGTATATTTTTTTTTTTGTCTTTTTCAATGATTTTGGAAAAAAGAATAAAAGAATGTTACGTTACAAATGGAGGAATGAGTGTTACAAACATACGAGTTCGAGGTGCAAGGACAAGACTGATGTTCAGAGCAATCACACTTGGGAAAAATCCTCCGGGGTCCAAAGGTGTTAAGACACAGAGGCAAAGTGCTACAAGGCTTGCGCATAAGGTATGCTTCAGATGGTTCAGTTGAGAGCAACATGGAGCCGACATTTAGACCAAAGACGTAGGTATGCAAATGCGGTTAACAAAACACACAATGGTAACATCCTTCAATGTAAGTTTAACAAGCCCAGAGAAGGTAAGCTCAATGGTTTTTCATATTTAGAGAGTCTGAAAAAATGTAAAAGGAGACTCCATTGGGGTACCTTTTTCAAAGGTAGTCTAGTTGGTTCGAAAAGGGGTAAACTAGCGCCGACAAGACATCTATTCAAAACCATTTTAACGAGTGTGATAAAGACAAGATCACTCGGCCATTTTTTTATTTTTAAGGATTCTGAAAAAAGATTAACTTTGGACTCCATCAGGAATGTTCTTCTAGACCAGTTTAACGATGGTGAAAGAACAAGGTCAAGGTCACTCGACGATCTTTTCAATTTTAGGGATTCTGAAAAGAGCTTAACTATGGACTCCATGGGGGTTCCTTTTACATAAATTTAGTCCCTCAGGCCTGAAAAAGGGTTAAAATGATACCTGAGAGTACTCATCTAGAGAACTGAAGTTCCATAGAGTATACCTTTGTTCGTACAGTTGACCGTCCAGACCGGAAAAGGGGTTAAATACCACTGGACAGACGTGACTTCAAATTTCAGTTTAAAGAGCGTGAAAGGCAACAAGATCGCTCGACGATCTTTTCATGTTTAGAGGGTCTGAAAAGGGATTAAAGGAAGACCTGTTATGTATTTTGGGAGTCCTGAGGGTGAGGTCAAGAGTGAAAAAGAACCATGCAAATGAGGCTCAAACTCATAATCAGGAAAAACAACAAGGACTCCCGATCCTGCAGTGATGAGAGACAGCATGGACACCATAATGCAACCAAGATCTACCTAGGGCATCCATGTTCCGGTAAGCTTTACCACCAACTCACAACACTTCTAAAGAAACAATGATGGTTCCATGTCACAACCTAATGGGATCGATCCTATTGCAAAGGAAAAAAGACAACGAGATACAAAAGTCAAGGTAGAAACCTAACCTACATGCTCAAGTTGATCATCGAAATTTTTTCCATGGACCATCGAAAGTTACCCCAAAACTCCAAAAAAATGTCCCGATACCTGATCATACCCCTCCAGTGTAACTCCTAAATCACTCTAAATGGTTTTTGGTTTGAAAAACATGATAAGGGGGGCCCAAAAAGTGAGAAAAAGAGGCCAGAAAGTCTATAAATAGAAGCTGACAGCTCATTATCACCATTGTTGATTTGGAAATTGACTATGGAGCCAAAAAAAAACCTTTGATAAAAGTGGTGATTTAGAGAGCTACAGTGGACGAAACAACCCTCTGTTTGGACCAAGTAAGTACAAACTCTCTTATCTTGCAATTTAAATCTTTATTTTTGCTTTGGGTTCCATGTTTTTGGGGGGCATCGACCTTCAAAAGGTCGGCCCTAGGTCCACGCGGGATGTCTTAGGATAGGCTGCATGTGCATTCAGGCAGAGTAAACACTACACATGTGTACACGTGACTATCATCATTACAGCCCGCGTGGACCCCCTTATTGAATGAAAAAAGTTTAAAAAACAAGGGTTAACCCTCCTGAACCTTGGTGTTTTGCAGGATGTATGTTCACTAGAGGGAAAGAGAGCATGAGGAGGTTAGTGAGTTGGTCGGGGAAGACCCCAATGTTGTGGCTTCCTTGATGCAATGTGGGCTGCTTAAGTTCTTCTTATGTCCTTTTATACAGGCACAACCTAGGCTACTAAATGCATTGGTTGACTATTGGCATCCAGATGCAGAGGCCTTTATGTTAAAGGGGCAGTCACTGGTGCCCACAACTGAGGACATATATTTTTTGACTGGCCTCTCTAGGAGAGGGGAACCAGTCAACTTCCATACATTTTCTTCAGGGCTGCATAGCATAGATGAATTGATAGGACTTTACTATGAGGCTAGTACAGACTGCTCGAGCTCGCAGGTGCCCATAAGCAAGATTACTGACTTATCGTTGCAGGCGATTGTGTTTCTTATTGGGCGGATTACTGGTTCTGTGGCTCTATATTAGGTGTACAATGCATAGATGAACTGTGCAGTCCAGTGTTTAAATGCACAAATATTTGACTGGAGCACAACATTGTTAGATTGTATGAAGAGGTAGTTGACAGATTGTCAGTCTTGGACATAGAGGAACTTCAAGTTTGGGACCATTCTATGCTATTTTTTCTTTGAAAGAGTTTCGAGCTTCAGTCCTCGAATAGTAGTATGAGGACATCAGGCCTCTCTTCCTGCAGTTTGTAGATGGGCAGTGTTACTACCACGACAGGGTGGTGGAAGGACCAATGAGTCATTCGACGATGATTTCTTCGCTTGGCTGTTGCGATAGATCCCAGTCATAGAGGATTACCCCTATGCTGGGATTTATTTCTCAAGAGATCCTGAGATACTAGTACCTTCTAGTGAGGAGCGAGGAGAGATGGGTAAGTTTACATCAATGTTTTATTTTTTTTATGAAACATATGTAATTTTTATGTTTTTTTTTTGTTATATATCATTTTTTTTTTATACCAGAGTATTTGATGGATATGTGTTTTTTGTGTGCAGATGTGGGACCAGTGCGACCTACGGACTATGCGAGGAATAGGTGTCATCCTTGGACAAGGGCCACACCTGCCACCACAGGGGGACCAACAATAGTAGGAGATCTTCCAGCCAGGGAGGCTGAGAGGGTGTTAGGACGAGTCGAGCAAAACTTTACTACGCTCACTCACACGGTCCCTATGGAAAAAATTGAGGACCTACTACCATCTATGCATCCTCATGTAGTGGGGGCACCACGGATGTGGGTCCGATTGTTTCGACATTTGGCAAACGTTGTTGATCAGTACAACAGGGCCCACAGGTCCTGACCTTAGTTAGACTTTTCACGTGCCGAGAGCACTACTTGTAAATATTTTTTGAGGGAATAAGCCCCATGACTCGTTATTGGTCATATTTTTGAGTCGCTTGTGTCTGCTTATGTACTCTGGTGACTATGATGTTATATATGTATTTTTTATGTCTTTTTGTGGCTTATGGATCATTTTTGTAAAAAATGTATTTACATGTTTATGTGTATGTGCTTTCATATGTGTGCAAGATTCCAATCTAAAATTTGATTAGCTAGAATATCTGTAATTTGGTTTAAACTCCTAGGAACATGAAAATATGTAATATAATCAAAGATTCATTCTAAGAGACGTACCCTAAGGAATTGTCGGTGTAAAGTCAGATCATGAACACGGTAGACTCTATTTAATTGATACAAAACCAACTGAGTGTCGAGATAGACTCGGAGATGAGAGATACCAAATGACAAGCCATCATGAAGAAACTCAATAACTGCACTATACTCAGTGACATTATTTGTGGTGTCACCTAAGCATATACCTCCGAAAGATAATAACTAGCCTCGAGGTGAAAAAATTACCCAAGCTGCGAAGGAAAGCCTCCTAGTGTGCTGGCTAGCACCGTCTGCGTACCCAATGAACACCTCAGATTCACTTGACATCTTCCACAGTGACAAAAGATACATCAAAAAAAACACATCCATAACACTAAAAAAACTAGAAAGTAATAGTACAAAGACTATACATATGTTACAAACAGTTACTCATGGTGACCTACCTATGAGTAATACTTCTTGAGGTAGAGTCCATTTCTAGGCTCTGCCAAAGTATTCCCTTTGAAGTCAACCAAAAAATAAGCGCCCTTCTTTAGAACCTCTTTTATGATGAAAGGTCCGAACCACATGGGTTTGAATTTTCCTACCCCTAGGGGGTCCTTATCTTGGTCATAGACCAGGACAAGGTCACCTTTAGAAAAAATCTGAGGACGAATGGACCTATCATACTGACACTTGACTTTATGTTTGTGAGCCTCGTTGGCCAGGGCTGCATCATGATGATTCTCATTTAATTGCTCAAGGTATAATAACCGCTCTTCAAGTGGAGAAGTGTCTGGCAATAATTGTATTGCCAACTTTAGGGATGGGATTTGACATTCGATAGGCAAGACTGCTTCCAGCCTGTAAATGGGTTGAAAAGGTGAGAAACCGGTTGCAGTCTTAATAGATGTTCGGTAAGCCCATAATGCCGAGTATAACATCAAATTCCAATTTGACTTGGATGAGTTGATAGTTCGTTGTAGGATGGTCTTGAGAGATTTATTCACAGCTTCCACCTGACCATTTTCTTGGGGGTAGTAGGGTGACGAATGTTCCTGCCGTAACCAAAGCTTTGATATTAACTTGTTCATCATCTGGTTCTGAAAGTGACTGCCATGGTCAGTGACAATCTCCCTCGGGATGCCGAACCTTGCTATTATCTGGTTGAATAAAAATAGAGTTGCAGTCTCTCCATCATCTTTAAACATTGGCATAGCTTTGACCCACTTCGTGAAGTAGTCTACGACTATGATGATGTAACGGTGCCCCCTTGTTGAAGGAGGGTTCTATGTAGTGTAATCAATCACCCACTTGGTGAAGGGACCAACTGTGATGATAGGAAACATGGGAGCGGGATGTGCCCTCATCTTCCAAGAGAAGAGCTGGCACGGGTGGCACTTCTTGACCGATTCGATACAATCTTTGATTAGTGTCAGCCAGAAGTAACCTGCTCGTAGAATCTTTTGGGTTGTTGCTAACCCAGATAAATGACCTTCACAGGCTCTGGTATGGAAATCATTAAGCACGATAACTGCTTCTTCATGAGTGAGACATCGGCTCAGGATGTAGTCTACACCTCTCTGATACAATGTATCATCGAGTATGAGATAATTCTTAGCCTGATGGTGTATGCATCGACGCTCATCATGAGAAGCAGAGGTGGAGAACTTCAAAGTCTAGATATAGATAAGTATATCTCCATACTAAGGATCTGAAGAGGTGATCAAAAACATATCTCCTCTGATAGGTGACTCTTCGGGCACAAAATCACCTGACTCAACCGGAAGTTTCGAAATAAATTCTGCAAAGACCAGTGACTTTTTGGATTTCGCTGAAACAAATCCTAAGTCAAAATCCTTGAGGATGACTATCCATCTACTGATCTTTCTACCTATTACCCGTCATGTTAACATGTACTGGAATGGTTTCACGACAGTAATGACAGTGGTCTTGTGAAATAGAACATAATGACAGAAACATTGAACAACATGAACTACTGCCAATGCAAGTGTTTTGATATGAGAATAATTGAATTATGGTCGTATGAGGCCTCGGCTCAGGTAATAAATCACATATTCTAAGAACAAGTCATCCTCTTGAACTAAGACCATGCCAATGGTTGACTCTACTACAACTAGGTATAATAAGGAATATTTGTTATAGTTAGGTGGCCGAAGCAAAGGGGCAGTCGTGAAGGCATGTTTCAATGCATCGAAAGAGCGTTGGGTGGCATCGTCTTAATAAAAAGGAACATATTTCTTTAGTAAGTGCATAAATCCCTTTGTGATCTCGACATAGTTGGTGATGAAACGTATTAAAAAGTTTGCCTTGCCCTGTAGACTCTGAAGTTGAAGGATTGTGCATGGGGGGGGGAACTGAATTATTGTCTCAACCTTGAGAGGATCGACCATGATCCCTATTGTTGATACTATGAAACCTAACAAATGTCCTAACATTACGCAAAAGCTGCATTTGTTTGGAATCAAGCGAATCTGGAAGTAGCGACAATGCTCAAAGATAAGTTGGAGGTGTGTGGGATGATCTGTTCTCTTGTGAGATCGAGATGATAAATCATCTAAATAGGCCTCGACTATATGCTTGAGGTCATGGAAAGAAAAAGACATGGCCCGCTGAAAGGTCACTCCAGCATTTTTGAGACCAAAAGGCATTTTACGATATGCGAATGTACCCCAAGGATAGATGAATGTCATTTTGTGTTGGTCTTTGGGTTTGATTTGTATTTGGTTATATCCTGAAAAACCATCCATGAAAGAAAAGGCCTCGCAACCCGCACATTCATAAATTATCTGGTCGATGAATGATGTGGGAAAATTATCTTTGGGACAGGCCTTGTTCAAATCATGAAATTCTGTACATACATGAATCGTGCATTGTTTTTTATTGACCGGCATGGGGTTTGACACCCATTGGGTCAAATGGATAGGATAAATAAAACCAAATTTTAGCAGTTTCTCAATTTCAACCTTGATGGCTGCTACTTTCCTGGGATTAACAGGACGAAGATTTTGTTGAAAAGGCTTGGCATCTAGATAAGTTGTGATTTCATGTTGGACTATTTTTGGATCGATGCCTAGAATTTCCTCGTAAGACCATGCAAAAACGTCACAAAATTATTTAAATAGCTCTGTGTAGATTTGAATCTCTCTAGGGGAGCAGTATGCTTCAACGAAAGCATTATCCATGACGCCAGGGGTTTTGGAGATATTGATAGGTATGGTTTCAATGATGGTTTCCATATTACCCTCAACATAGACCTCGTGTGTAGCTAAGGGATTAATAGGACAAGACCTATCTCCAGTCATAGTCAAGGTGAATTCTCCAGCCTCAATTCTACTTAACTCTGGGAGGAAGTATGATCTGTGATGAATATCATCCCAGGGTGTGTTCGGACAAGTCATTGCTTCAATTATTGCCTCGTTAGAGGGAAAGACTAAGTCTAACAAATCGGTGTCAGTGACAGAACCTTGAGCCAAAATAGGCTCTAGAGGCAGATCTAACTCTTGTGCAGGAGTTTGATCTGGGTTGGATGAAGCTTGCTAGACTAAAGAGTATGCTACTTCAGCTATGGACAAGGGCATGGAAATGCCCGGGTGCCCTGTCCCCTCCATCGTGCCCTATGGGGAAGGAAGTATCCATGGATCGGTGAAGTAAGTCATGTGAAATGACAAAACTTGGAAAATCTCAACCTTATGGTGGTCGGATATGAAATTGACATCGCCTTGAGGGGGCGGGTAATCGAAGGTACTGCTGGGCCTCAAAATAGTCCCTATTCTCACTCCATTTTTCACCAATACCCTCACATTACTTCCATATTACCTTCATGTCACCTTCATTCCACCTCCACATCATTACATTTATCTCATCATTGGGTTATAACTATGCTTTTCCAAAGTTTATTAATTCTTAACATTTTTAAGTGGATTTGTGGTTAAACTTTAG
>ML778376.1:600181-610469 GCA_009831015.1 Picea engelmannii | reverse complement strand
TGATCTCTATCTTGTGTTAAGATTATGGTGTACTTACTGAAGGATGGAAGGGCCCCCATGCACTGATGCTAGTACACCTATGTGTTGTATATAGTAGGTAAAATTTGTCATTTGTATATTCATGTTATTTTTATGTTCTTTGCTTTAGTAGTTTAGAATAGATAACTTCAAATCCTCACACATATTGTGTTGTGCCTCTAAGATTACGAGCTCCTGGTTGACATTAAATCATTGAGAAATTTATACGACATAGATTTCACTCAAAATTTTGGCGCCATTGCTGGGGAGGCACAAGTTAGGATTGAAGTTTAGTTAGATAGGTTTACTTTTTCATATCTAATTGTTAGAGCATTGATTTTCAAATTGTGAATAATTTCTTAAATGAGAATTCAATATGAATCTTTGCTTTCAACAGTAAGTTATCAGTCATTGCTATTTGGTTTTTTATGCTTTAAAGTTTTTTTATTTTATTTAAAAAGAACTAGTTAAGTTGTTGATAAATGTAAAAAAAACTATGAATACATCTCTTGAATAAGAGTTTAGTCTTTCTTGCATTTACAGTATCTAAACTAATTTGAATATCTTAGACACGTTTGAATGCTTTTTGTTTTGATTGAATGAAGAGAAGTCGTTGATATGTGATAAGGAATCTATGAATGTAACTTCGAATAGAGTTTTAGCATTTATTATATATACAACACTTAGATTAGTTCAAGAGTTCTTTTTATTTCATGATCTAACTTGTGTGAAGAGATAACTTGGTGACAGCAGGATCTTCATAAAGGAGTTCAAGTTTGAGCATTTTGTTTTTATTTTCGTACTTAATTAGTTTCAAATTCAGTTTTTAAAACCCCCCATTTCTTACTAACTCATCTACGAATGAGGAATTTGAAGATGATAAACAGGTACTTCTTGGAGAACAAGGATAATATCAAAGATTGGTTTCAAAAGAACCTTGCACCAAATCCAAGGATGAAACAGGTTACTCACATCCTTGCAAACAATCAGGTAAACATTTTAAATCTTGATGTGAGCATTTTCAAATTCTTAGTCCGTAGATGGCTTCATTGGAAGCATTCTTTTACTTAGAAAATAAAACATCTTTGAAAGTTAATGTAGAATAGATTAAAAATAAAAATAAAAAATAAAACTAGATCTCGTAGAATTTTCTTTCATCGCAAATCTTGATTGTGTTTACGCTAACCTGCATAAATAAAAACAAATCAAGAGATTAGGATGCTCTCTTCCTGCGCTTCGTGCGATCAGGAAGATCAAAAAATCAATCGATTTATTTCAAATAAAAATACTCTCGCTGGAAAATTGATCTGCGCATTTTATCGATTATAAGAAATTTGCAATTATTTGCAGGCCAAAAAAAAAAAATAACATTGTTTTACATGCCCCTGCTGTACATCCACGAGAAGAAATTCAATCAGCCAATACTTTTCTGCAACAATATCTCAAGAAGAGTAGACAATACAATCTTTCAAGATTATTTTTAAAGAAGGTGGTTGTGGGACTTTTATACCTCAATTCTTTTCTGTTCTCGCTCAGCTAGGATGTATTATCAAATACTATCTTCTTCAGCTAATGTGTCAGCCAGAGATGATCCTCTGCAAGTTGGAGAACCTCCAACTGAGACAATTAATTGAGCATTCATGGATCCAAATGACCCCAGTCTTTGAGAATTCCTTTAAAAGCTTCCTCAGTAGATGGCGACAGTGGCAATCTAAGATTCATATCATAAGATAAAAAAAAAACACCAACGCTTTTTGCAATCTTCATAAATTCAAGATACACTGATCTGCATGTGTCTGTTCTAGTGTCCCAGAGATCTCAACAAATCGGTCTTTAACTCCAGGTTTTGATTCATGCAACTTCACTTTTTCTCCTGATATCTCACGAATTTGAGATATATTAGATCCACCTCTCTCACGAATAGAACCAACATATTTATTTGGTATTATAACCTCAACAGTAAACCCGGATTTAGCTACTCCAGTAGGCAAGCCCCCAACTAGAGCATGGCTTGTTGAAAAGCTAGAAAGAGATCCATAACCACCAACACCATCGTTCTGCATGCCTCCCAAACTACCATAGCTGGTAGATGAATACCTCCCTGAAGCAGTCCCTTCTTAACTTAAACTTGGCAGAGAATACATTCTACCAGTTGATCCCAATTCATCCCCACGTCCAAGATGCGCTGATCTACATGGTTCTGAGATCAGACTTATTTGATCCATAATGAAATATTCATTCCTGTCGAATACATCAAGTTCAGACTTGGTTAGTGGGCACTAGGATTATGATAAAACATAATCTCCTGTCCATCCATCCTTTCAAGCTCTGTTCATTCTGCAACAAAAATCATCGAATCCGAAGCCAATAAAAATGTCTTACGATGATGTAGAGATCAAGGATATTGAGTGGAATGAAGAATTACAGGCATTCACATATCCATGCCCATGTGGTGATCCTTTCCAGATCACCAGATCCGAATTGCTGATGGGAGAAGAAGCCACACGTTGTCCCAGATGTTCACTCTACATAACTTTCTGGGCATCCTCCATGGAATCACATGTGACAGAATAGATGCCTGGGAACTTGTTGGCAAAAATGAGGTAGCAGATAATGAGGTAGTTGCAATGGTGCAAGACTCAATACAATGGCCACTGGCTTGTTTTCTTTTGATCCTTTGATCAAAACCTCGATAGCTTTCGATGACAATTTATTCTCCAATCGGGGGCTGTTACAAACCCTTCTCAGCGACATCCTCTCAGGAACGACCTTCTTAACGATTCACGTGTCTTTTACCACCATCTTTAAAGATTGCTCAGACTAATTATATCCAAAGATAAAAAATAGCAACAAAATCAAAACCTCCATGCTAAATTTCAGGTCCTCTAATAAAATCCTTTGCCTCGAATCTCTGAACAAACCATGACGAATTTTGAAAATCTGGCACTCTCCACTTGGCTTGCGGGTAGAAATGTTGTCATCGAATTTTTTCCATTTGTTAAACTGGTGTTTATTTAACTTCAAATGATTTTATTAGTGGTACAGGTGGGACTACTGTGAGCTAAGAAGTGATATCATCGCCATACTCAACACCAAATTCAAGAGATGGAAATGTTTTTTTAATGCCCGCATCCAGATGACAAGCAGGGAAAGGAGCTCAGTAGAGAACTTCGCCTGGAACCTCTACAAGTCAAATTTTGGTTCCAGAATAAATGCACTCAGATGAAGACCCAACACGAGCATCACGAGAACACTCAGCTGCAATCAGAGAACGAGAAGCTCATATCAGAGAATATGCGGTACAAAGAAGCATTGAACAACACTTCCTATACTAACTACGGAGGTCTAGCAGCTTTGGGAGAGATGTCATTCGACGAGCAACAACTGCATATGGAAAATGCAAGGCTCAGAGAGGAGATCGATCAGATATCTGGTATAGCTGCCAAGTATGTGGGTAAGCCCTTGCTTTCATTCGGTCCATCACCCCTCAGTTCAATCTCTCGTTCAAATCTCAATCTTGCAGTGGGAAGCTATGGTGTACAGCCGAACATAGGGCCAGATATCTATGGATCATCATCAGGCGAAGAAATCGGAAATAGGTCTTTTGTTGGTCCCACAGAAGGTGAAAAACCTATGGTTGTCGAGTTAGTTGTTGCATCCATGGAAGAATTAGTGAGAATGGCACAATTGGGGGAACCCCTTGGAACTCACATCTGGAGGATAGTACTGATATTTTGAACGAAGATGAATACAAACGCACCTTTCCTAGAGGCATAGGTCCAAGGCCCTATTGATTAAAGGTTGAATCATCTTGAGAGACTACTTATGTAATCATGAATGCTATTAATCTTGTCGAGACTCTAATGGATGTGAATCAATGGTCAAGCATGTTTCCTGGCATTGTATCACACCCATTTACTATGGATTTTTTTTTTAACAAGCGTGGCAGGCAACTACAATGGTGCTTTGCAAGTGATGCATGTGGAGTTTCAAGTACCCTCTCCACTAGTGCCTACTTGGGAGATTTACTTCGTGAGATATTGGAAGCAGCATTCAGACTCAATATGGGTTGTTGTTGATGTCTCTTTGGAAAGTTTACGAGGGAATTCTTCTTTAGTGATAAGATGTTGAAGGCGATCATCTGGTTGTCTCATTCAGGATATGCCCAATAGCTATTCCAAGGTGACTTGGGTGGAGCATGTTTGACGCAAATGGGTCTACCCTATCACCTCGCAAGGTCTCTTCACCTGACCTCCTGCTCACAGGATCGTTCAATTTCTCCTTCTGAGCCGAAGCGGATCTTTAGATTCCCGAGTGGAATCCCTGCTCAATTACCCGATCCACAGGTCCTTTTCAAATCCCACATGGCTCCCTGCACTTCACCATGATCCTTTCCCCAGTTCAATGTCGGGGTTTGGGGTTTCACATTCCCCGTTGTCGAGAGTCACTGCCTTCCCTAACTCCCGATTTTTGATGAGCTCCCTTTCACGCACTAGCCCTGATACTAGGTTCTTGGCCCATAAGACCATAAGTCATAAGATCACAGCCTTATATCCCTCTATCGGGGTTTCGAGTTCCAATTTCCTGATGAGCTCTCCCTTGCCCTTAGAGCCTCCTCTCTAGGCTCTGGTCCATGTGACCTACTCGTATATGATCGCGGCCATATTATCCATCAAAGTTTCGGCGTTTTCAATGTCACTATGCACAAGTCCCCAGGACTCGCGATTCTCCGATCCCTGATGCGCTCCTCCACATGCTAGCCCTTCCGGCTCAGCTCCCGCTCATATGACCAACCTCCATATGACCGCAGTGAAACTCTCATCGGGGTTTTACCTATCGCGATATCAAATGGTGTGGACTCCTTGTCCCCGGGATTCCCGATTTCCCGATTTGTGATGCGCTTTAGCCCTCCTGGCTAAGCCCTGTCCAAAGTGACCGTCACTCCGTGACCACTACCTTACCCCATCGGGGCTACAGGGTTTCCCATGTCAAAGTGCGCATGTCTACGAGACTCGCGATATGCCGATCCCCGACTTCCTCTGGATGCCTGACACGCGTCTTCCCTACAGCTCTGTCCTCCTCCGCTGCTGTGCTGACAGCTGCCCCCCCACTGATCGGGGTTTCACGGATCGCGATTTTACCATGCACAAACCACTTGTCACCGGGATCCCTGATATCCCGATGAGCTCCAAACGCGATGGATTGTCTCCTTGTCGGGATTTTCCCGATGGCACCGATCTTCTCCCACGTTTCCTTCCAGATGGAAGGTCCTAATTCCTCTAGGATTTCGAGACTTTCAATGTCTCTGTTCTCTTGCCATCGAGAACTCTGATTTCTCGATTTTCAGATACTCTTCGGATCTTTCACACCTGTCCCATGTAAACGGACGACTCAAATTCACATCGGGGTTTTCTCCTGGGATTTTCCCCGATCTCTTGTCTACGGGAATACTGATTTCCCGATGCGCCAAACGCCGATGATGCTTGATCTCCGCCACGTGTCCTCTGCCAACGGACGGTCTAGATCTCGTCGAGATTTCGTAACTTGCGTTGTCCCAATTCTCAGGACCTCAAGAATCTCGATCTCCTGATGACCGATATCCTGATGACAACTCCTCATGTCGAGACTTCTCTTCTTGCTCCCGAGCCTTATCTCCCTCATAGCTTCTGCAGATCTAACGGCTGTCGGTGACCCTGCACCAAATCTAATGGCCCAGACCTGTCTTCCTTCCTTGCGCTTCTCCTGAGGCTTAACCTCCGCACACCTTATCCCGATCCAATGGCTAACGGGATTTTTGAGTGAGATCCGATGGTTATCGGTCTCCTCCTGCTGCAGGCACCTCCTGAGCTCCTCCTGAACGCTTAAAACCAACAGTCCAGATTCGCTCTCCTGTCGATCTGACGGCTGACGCTGCCCCTTCTGAGCTGTTGCGATTTCTTCCCAGACTTGGAAGAATTTCACGTTCCCAAAGGCTTCGACCTTTGCTCTCTTTCTCCTCTGTGAACCCCTCGAATTGAGTCTCGCTACGCATATGAGAACGCTACCCTTCCTGCGCTTTCTTTTCCTTCCAAACCCTCTAAGGATTCTTTGATTCCTGCATCTCTGCAGAGTCTTCCCACACTAAGGTGCTATCTCTTCTAAGATTTCACAAAAACTTAGACCCCTTGGGAAATTTTGTCCTTCTTCTCCCTCAGATGGAGAATGAAATGGATGTGCTCCTGGCTATCCTTCACTCCAGCAACCTCTCGCTGAGTGCTTCTGGGTATTCAACAACCGAGTGAAGATCCCTTTGTGGACTCTTCCTTTGATGTACATAACTCAAAGAGTTCTCTTCTTTTCCTATGCCTGCCTGCACACTTCCTCGACGCCCTCCTGGTGGAGTATCTTCTCGCAGAACGTTCAGTAGTTCTTGGTTCCTTCTCTGCACCCTTTTTACCCACTCAATGCCCTCCTGGCAGAGCTTCTCAGAATCTTCAGAGATTCTGCTTCTCCTTCTATCTGAACTCATAGTAGAGTTCCTTCCTTCGTGCACTCCTTGCACTGGCTCAATTCCCTCCTCACAGAGCTTCACAGAACTCCTTAGAGCTTCTGTTTGAACTCACAATAGAGTTCCTTCAACTGCATCTTGTGCATATGCTCAATGCCCGCCTGGCAGAGCTCTACAGAATTCACACCAGAATTCTATCTGCAACTGTGTTCCTCATACACATCCTCACCTCCAAGGTATTCAGCAACCTTAAAAGGTCTTCTTCTGCCGTAGTTGATGATTTCAGCTTTTGTGCCTCAGCACGTCTTTGTCTGAACCCCACAGTGTTCAGAAGTGCAACCTCTGTGCACGGCTCTCAGAACCCTCAACGTTCTATCACCCCCTCCTGGTGTGAAGCCTCAAAGACCTTCTCCTGAAATCAAACACACTCCCTGCAAATGCACAACTAGAGTATAGATCTACAACACACAATGGAACACACACACAGGCATCCACATAACATACAAAAATGTAGGAAAAACTGTTGTTTGTATTAAAAATGGCAAATGCCTGTATATTTTACAATGGTGTTCCTGAGCTCTCTCTGGCTCTAGAACTCTGCTCATCTACAACCTGTCTAACTCAAAATGAGATATGAAAATCTCTTTTACCTGAGGGGCTCATCGAGTGCTTCCCTCCAGCTCTACCTACTCTAATAAATTACATTCAATGGCTATCTAGTCCAGCGCTTGGATCTAGATCTCAGTCAATCTAGCATTAAAGCTAATCCTATCTAACGCTTGCTCAAAGGCACAGCTTCCATGGCTCACCAGCCTAAGCATTTAATTACATTCAATATCAAATTTGAATTTTAAATGAGGCTGCGCCTCTCTTCAACCTTTGAATGCGTGTGCGCTGACGTGGCTGGCTGGATGGCTGGATGATGTGGAGAGATGCTCCTACATCAATGTTGAAGCTGATGACAGAGAAGTGCACCATATCTATCGTTAGCTAGTACCGAGCTCTTTGCCATGCACATGTGTTATCTGACAAAAACAGGGAGTAAATTTACTTTTCATGGTTATTTCTTTAAGAATGGATTGATACTAATATCATGAATTGAGTTAATTTCAACACTTTGATTTTTCTTAATCTGTTTTATTTGGTACGAAATTTTTGCATAAGAATCATGAAGAAAATGGCCATTTATTCTTGAACACACTTATGTTTTCTTTCTGCCAAGTTTTTTTCATAGGTTATAGGGTAATCAAGTGATCAGTAAGGAGATTACATTGTGACGACAATTGGTCTTCCAAAGACAAATTTCATGAGAAACTGTAAAGAACCAGTCCATGATTATAACCAAAATTTCCAAAAAATTACAAGTTCTTGCAAATTCCTGTAATAGCTTAATGGTTTGACATGTTGCATGACCGGTTAGAAAAATTCAAAGAGCTGGGGTTTGTTCCTAAATGTACAAGGATGGTGAAATACCTATCCACCCTTGAATTCCACGTCTACAAGTAGTTGGTCAATGCTGGTCAAACTCATCTATTTTAGCAAAAAGTCCAAAATTAAAGAGCGGATTTGCTATATTTGAGAAATTGGAGCCATAATTCATTTATTTTCCCAGCAAGAGTCATTATCCATTTTCCATTGCCACATACACTTCATTACATTTTTATTCAATCCTAACCCACCAATAAAACCAACCAAGGTCATCTACAAGATGTTGGTCCACTTTACCCATTCATTGTCAGTTTCCTTTTTCCTACACTTGCAAATAAAACCTTTCTTCCATACACCATTGAGTCCATAGTCCTTGAGTCTAAATATTTTTCTAAAACACCCTGAAGCTTGCATGCCTTAAGGGAAACCTATCATGTCGATAAACAAAGGGAATACATCAATGTCCCTTGTTCATCGGATCTTCTAAGTATTCAACAACAACAAATTCATTCATACTTAGCAAGATGTGTTCGGGGCATCTTGACTCTCATCCTCATTAAAGATAGGAGCTCTCATGTTGACTAGCGACATCCATCAATGGCCACTAAGTTAACAATTTCTTGTTATGTTCGACACCGAAACATTTATTCACATGACAAGAATTGTGCCAATGAGCGTTGAAGACTTGAAGACCAATCATTTTGTAGCAGAGGATGTAGAATTACTTTCATGTAAATGACTTGAGGACAAGTCAATAAATAAGGCTAGTGGGGAAAGTATAAATTCTGAATTTTGTATACCTTCCAAGACTTATACATTTTCAGTCGCATTCAGCAACAGATTCTGAACAATCAACAGAAGATCCAGCAGTAGATTTAGCAGCAGATGCAGCAACAATAAAAGATTTACTTTTTCGATTCCATCCACCATTTTCACAACCAAGTAAAGAAGATTATGAACAGAATTTTGCAGCCACACGTGCACAACTCTCATCCATTTTTGAAAGGGTAAGTTAAGGTATGATATTTTATCACTTTTAACCATTTAATTCCTTGAAATGTTAGAATGATAATTTTTGGAAAAACTTCACTTCCTTTCGTCCTTTTGTCAAATTGCCAAAACCATCAGTTGAGGGGGGAAATACATTCACATTCATATGTTACCACATTCATAAAACATTCATATCAAATTCAAATCCCACATACTTTCAATATATATTTACTATTACATCATCATGAGCATATAAATGGTTTTTCAAAAAAAGAAGAAAGTACTTAAGAGATAATTGGATGCCAACACAATCATGGTTGTCACACAAGAACCAACCATGATGTATTCCAACAAAAAGACTGCAATAAAAATCACATTATCAATATGCAAAGATCATACATTAAAGTTGAATGCAACAAACAAAATATGGTTGAAACACAAGAACCAACCAAGCTGCAGTTCATCAAAAACACTTTGCAAAAGTTAAGTAAATAATATCATGCAGATTTTAAGCCAAAAGCTCAAGTATCAAAAAGTAATGTAATAGATTGCATGAGGACATGCAATATCTTGGGGGTATGTTGGGCCTCAAAAATAGTCCCTATTCTCACTCCATTTTTCACCAATACCCTCACATTACTTCCATATTACCTTCATGTCACCTTCATTCCACCTACACATCATTACATTTATCTCGTCATTGGGTTATAACTATGCTTTTCCAAAGTTTATTAATTCTTAACATTTTTAAGTGGATTTGTGGTTAAACTTTAGAAAATAATATACTTATACTTATACCTAACAATTAGAATGAGTTTGGTGACATGTGTAGGTGATTTGGAAGCTTCCAAGACACTCTTATGTGGCCTCCAATACTCAAATTCGAATTCCCTTCAACATATGGAAGAAGATTTGGATAAAGGTCAAAGAGGACATGTGTCTCATCTTTTGACATTTGGTTGTAACTATATGAGATTTTTATGGATCTAGGGAGAGAATAGTGGATCTCCATTAATGGGGTAGATTCTTATGTTCTTGTATAAATAGGAGTGTTATCACTCCAGGAAACTCTCCTAAGCTGTAAGTCAGATATGCCTGGTAACTTAATCTTTTGGTAACTATTTTCTCAATAAAAGTGTGGGTTCTGGATCAAGTCAGAGGACTGAATCATTTCTCACTCAAAACATGCATGAACACATTTAGATGGATAAGGCTTTCAACAACAAATGTTCAGAGAGTTTACAAATAAAGGGATGTATGGAGAAATAACTATTATATCAGCAGAATCACATATAAAGCATATATGAATGGCCAATTACAATAATCACAGAAATACTTGCAAAGTTTAACTTATGAATGCAATGA
>ML778376.1:566845-600131 GCA_009831015.1 Picea engelmannii | reverse complement strand
TTTACAAATAAAGGGATGTATGGAGAAATAACTATTATATCAGCAGAATCACATATAAAGCATATATGAATGGCCAATTACAATAATCACAGAAATACTTGCAAAGTTTAACTTATGAATGCAATGATAAGATGACAATTATCAGGCATAAACAAGCATAACAACATGAATATAATATCCAGATGCAAGTACATAATAGATAAGAAGATGAAATCTGAACAAGTTATGGCAAAAGAAGCTTGTATTACTCAATATGAAAATGGGAAGTTTGAGTACATAATATGAAAAAGTCTCCAAAGTCGAACCCTTGGTTCATATTCTACCTTTATCTTTATAGCTTTACAATGCAGTTCTGAGATCCTGAAAACATGGATCAAATATGCTAAAGATAGTAAATCAAAATTTAGTTGCAAAAGATGTGGGATGATCCCCAAAAATGAGGTCAATCTCAGATTTCATGGTCTTCCTCTCTTGTTGAGTGCTGGTGTAGTGCAGGATAGCCTCCCAAGGCTGAATGATGACTCTCCAAGAAAGACAAATTCGAATCTGTTGATGTGAGAAAGTGTCCTGATTTTCTGTCTTTCTCTAAGATACCAAAAACCTTTGAAACACCTCCTCTTTCCATAATCTATCAAAAATAGCTATTGGATTTGTCTTGACAATTCATCAAATGTTCATTCGAAGAGGTTTCAAACCTTTCCAGCTCAAAAAACTTCGATCTGTGTAAAAACTTGATCATTTTGGAAATGATAGGCTTTCGGTGGTTAACTTAGAAAGCTCCTGAGCAAATTATATACCGAAAGTCCTCTTTTTCATTGGTTAATGAACAGTCATCTTGTTCGCTTAAACCACCGAAACTTCAGTTTTGAGAAAACTTCAAAATTGCAAAAATGCTTACCTTGGATCCCTTTTTGATGTTCAAGGTTTCTTGGATGAGGCAACCCTTATTCGTGTAGATCTGCGAACTTCTACTGGCTGTGTGGAAGGCTCTGGTGTGTCTACCATGGTCGTAGCTAAGTTAGCCAGAGTTTCTAATCTAGTTTGCTCCTGTGCTGGTGATTGAAACTCCTTTAACTTCAACCTCAGAATTCTCGGTTGTCTATACAGCTTCATGTTTTCCCTGATCAATACCTTGTTTCTGTCTTTAATCTTGTCATGATTTTCTTTGAGGGTTTGGTTTATTTTGAAAAGTTCTGCATTTCTGTCAGTCAGGTCTGTATTATCTTTTCTAATCACCCTTTCCAGGACTTCCATTTCATAGACCTGTTGCAAGAGTTTGTTGATTTTCCATGATCTAGCTGTTTTAGGCTTACTTGAAGAGGCTTCTACCACTGGTGGACTGTGTGCCTCTGGAGGAATTGGTGAAGGTAAATTAGAACAATAGTCTGCACCCTCTTCAACCTATACATTATCCCGTGTCTCTGCCAATTCTTGTTCTGGTTCTGAATCACTGTAAGGTAGGTTTAAAGGGTTATTTCCTGTACCTGGGTCCTTGGACTGCTCACCTTCAAACTGCAGTTTTCTTTTGATTCTTTTCTTCTTGCCAGAGGATGATTTTATGGGATCTCTTGGTGGTGAGATACCTTTCCTTTTCCTATGACTGCTTTTTGGGGTAATAGTCTTTCTGCCACTGGTCTTCTTAGTTTCAGCTTCTTATGGTTTCTCTATTTGGAATTCATTCCAGAAAAGAAAGAAACCCCAATCAACCTGTTTCCTTTGCAGAGCTTCCTTGACAAGAAGAGTAATAAGCCCTTGGTGAGATAGTCTTCTAGCAACCTTAGTAGGCTTGGCTTTAACTTGTCTGGCCATTTTAGTAAGAGTCTTGTGAAAATAGAAAGGTAGATTTATTGGTTCTCTGCCTGTAAAATGATTAAGAAGTTTAAAGTGATAGAACATCACTCTGTTATACCGTCCTTCACAAGTAATATACACAAAGATTGCTTTTAACAAAGATTTCCACTGTGGTTGCAAGAAGGACATAGGGATATCCTTTTTCCATATTAGATCTTTGTGAATGGGTAGTAGATATGATCTAAATTCAACATTGGATGGCACTGTAGATTTGAACCAACAGTCTCCTGTCCATGGAAGACCTGTAAACTCTGCTATAGAAGCTTCATCTATGATAAACTCTTATTTCCCTATCTTGGCAGACCTTCTATAATATACAATTGCAAAAGATTCAGCTACTTGTTGATGAAAACTGGTCAGTTTTTCACAGTATGTGAATACCCCTGCTTTTTTGAAAAACTCTTCTACCTCTGGGTGCGCCTCCAAGTACCAAACCCCATCCACCTCAGATCTCAACACTGGCCCTGCTTTCGACATTGGTCAATGTTGAATGTACTTGTGATTATGGGAAACTGAGTGTCCAGGGAGACAAAGATTCTAGAATTTAGGAACACAGAGAGATTAACTCCTGGAAGAGCCAGTGGGATAGGGTGACACAAAATTCGGATCACCGAGCTCAAATGCTTACCAAGTTTCGGGCGACAAATTGACTGAGAGGATGCTGAAATTTTAGATTTTCAGTGGTGTATTCATTTAAATTTGAAACAAGATGGGTTTCGAACTTGCCTGATAAGTCGACCTGGCTTAATTGACTTGAGAGTGATCGCTGGACTCTAATGGAATTTTGATAATCACTAGGGGAAACAGGATTAGGATCTCTGGAAACACGTTTAATTGATGAAATCACGAACTCACGATTATCTCAGTAATCTCCAAAATTCAAAATGATAGTGAATGAGGATTTAATGAGGGATTAATGGGATCATGATAGATCATGTACTTGCGACTGGAAATGGAGGGAGGCTTCGTGACAATCATGCATGAATTTTAGTAACACTGCCATGTCTAGATTTTGAAAAGACAATTACAGTTGAAAGGACAACATGAGCTTCAAACTTTCGGATAGACACCATTAGAACATGCATACCTTCCAACTTGACGAGATTTCGCTGGTTACGTTTTATCATTGCGCCAACTTGACAGTTGGCTCGTGCGAAATCATGGGCTTTCCATTTTTACCGTTGAAAACGCTTTCGGTGGTTAACCACATTCTTTCTTTGACCTCTTAACTGCCAGGAACGAAGGCTTTCGGTGGTTAATGAGTGCCTTTCAGGCTCACCTAAACCACCGAAACCTGAGATTTTGATTTTTGCTTGAGAAAACCAAATCCAAAATTTCTTTTGGGCTTATTTATAGAATACAGACTCTCTAACCTACTTACAAAAATTTAGGAATAAAATTTAGACCACAACCTATCACCTCAAAGGCAAAATTTCCACCAATTTATTTGAGGAGATAACACTGGCTCCTATTGGGGATGAACACCTCCCTATGAGGTTTCAAGAACCATAGAATCAATGCCTTTCCTGAAAAAAGAAAATTAAAAACTATCTACTAGTGTTTCCATTGGGCATGGAGTTATTCTGAAAAAAATAAAAAATAAGAGTAACATTACAATGTCTAGGCTTCACAGCCTTAGACAAAATAGAGTTTTAAAAATGACCCGTTTATCGAGCCACCGAACATTTCTTCACCTCCCAGATTCTGCAGCATGAAAGTGTTGTTATTATGTACTCGGGTTATCATGAAAGGACCGGTCCACAAAGAATCGAACTTGTTATGCTTTCCTTTATCCTGTCTAAGAGCATCCCATTTTAGAACCCATTCACCAATCTGAAAATTGTCCACCTTCGCCTTTCTGTCAAAAGTATTTTTGATCTTCTTTTGATGAGCCTCTGATATGTCCACTAACTGTTCATGGGCTTGCTGCAGTTCCACTAAATCAAGCATTCTTCTTACCATATCATTTGACTCGGTTTTCTCTTTCTGAAAGAATCTAGCCATTGGTAAAACTAACTGAACAGGAAAAATAACATCAGTCCCATAGACCAATTTGAATGGAGAGGTTCCTATGGACTTTTTGATAGTTACTCTGTCTACCCATAGAGAAAATTTCAGTTTAGAATCCCAATTCTTTTTGTTTTCCTCTAATAGTTTTCTGATGATTTTGATTAAGCTCTTATTGGATGATTCAGCCAAGCCATTACCTTGAGGGTAGTAGGGGGTCGAATGTACCAACTGGATGCCCATTGATTTACACATGTCTACTAATGCCTCTTCTTTGAACGCCACTACATTATCTGTTACTAGCCTTTTGGGACAACCGAATCTACTCAAAATATTTTCATAAAGAAACTTCTTGACCACCTGATGATTGGCATTCCGGGTGGGAATCACCTCTATCCACTTTGTAAAATAATCTGTGGCTACTAAGATCCACTTATGCTGACCACTAGATGAAGGATTTATCTCACCTATAAAATATAAACCCCACTGCTGAAAAGGGCCATTCACCACTATAGGTCTCAGGGGTAAAGATCTTAGTTGTTGTTTTCCCATAAATCTTTGACATTTGTCACAAGCTTTGATGAAGGCACACACATATGAGAAAAGGAAAGGCCAATAGTATCCATCCCTTAGGATTTTATGGACATTGGTCTTCCAGTAATGATGACCTTCACAAACACTTGAATGAAACTGATGTGTAACTTCGAATGACTCTTCTTTGTCTAAACATATGAGAAGCAAACTAGCAGGGTCTTTCCAATATAACAGATTATTGTAAATGCAGAATTTGATAGCTCTGAGATTAAGGGCTCGAGCTTGAGTCATACTAAGTTCAGGAGGAACTTCTAGCTTTTGCAAAAAATGTATAATACCTGAATACCATTCACAAGAAGACAAGTACTCGGCCACTTGTTGACTTCTATGCTGTCCATCTGCTGCCAAATCCATCTGCAAATTTACTGAACTTTCTCCTATGAAATTAATGTCCAACAACTCATGATTTTCCTCCGTTAAGAGCTTAGCAAGGCCCTAGACTTTCACCAATTTGGTGGGATTTACTTCAATGTTGAACTCAATCAACTTTGCAATCCATCTAGCTTTCTTTCTGTCAATATCAAGCTGAGTCAAAACATCTTTCACAGAGGATGAAGGGACATATGCGATGACCTTTGAGTGAAGAATATAAATTCTAAAGGATTTTAAAGATTTTATGAGAGCATAGCCTTGTTTCTCAATAGGATCATACCTTAGTTCAGCGTCCCTGAGTGTTTTTCTAAAGAAAGCAATGGGATGATCCAAATTGTCATCATCTTTCTATAGAAAAACTGCTGCCACTATGTCGTAAGAAGCAAAGGAAAAAACATAGAAAATCTTACTGTAATCAGGGATGATCAGAGTCGGGGATTCCATGATTTCTCGCTTGATATCCTTAAATGAGTTCCTTGCGTTGTCTGTCCATTTTATCTCAGACCCCTTTTTCAGCATACATGTTATGTGTTTAACTAATTTGGCAAAGTTTGGTACAAATCTTCTAACAAAATTTATCTTACCGAGCAGCAATTGAATATCCTTTTTTGATCTTGGCAAGGACAGCCTATGAATTGCCTCCACCCAAGCTGGATCAATATTTACACCTTCTACTGAGACGATGTGGCCTAAGAGCTTACCTTTCCTGAGAGAAAATTGGGACTTTTTGGGATTCAATGAGATTCTGAATTGCCTGCATTTCAAGAACACTCTTTTTAAATGCTTTAGATTCTCCTCATGACTGCTGGAATATACTGTGATGTCATCAATATATATGAGGACAAACTTGTCCTTTTCTCCCATGAAAGATATGTCCATGGCCCTTTGGAATGTGGCCCCGGATTTCATTAACCTGAATGGCATCTTGGCGTACATAAAGGTACCCCAAGGAGTAGTAAATGCAGTCTTCTCCTAGTCCTCAGGGTGGAGAGAAATCTGATTGTAGCCGAAAAAACCATCTAGGAAAGACATGACATTAGCCCCTGAAATCCTTTGCAGCAAATATTCCATCTTAGGTAGGGGATAGTTGTCTTTCTTAGAGCACCTGTTTAGGTTTCTGAAGTCCACACATAATCTAACCTCACCATTTTTCTTTCTTACTATCACTAGATTTGCAATCCATTTGGAGTATCTCAAAGGTATTATGATCTTGGCATCGAGAAGCTTTTTAATTTCTCTTTCAATCATAGGCAGAAGAAGAGGACTGATAGGTCTGAGCTTTTGTTTGAAATGAATGGTGTCTTTCTCAAGAAGGATCTTGTGTTGAATGATATCAGGGTCAAAAGTCTTTAGGTCACTATATTTCCAAGCAAAAACATTAGAAAATTCTTTCAAAACGCTGCAATATTTGAACTTTTGATCAGCAGTCAATTCAGAAGATAGATTTATGAATTTTGGCTGGCTTTCACCCCCTATGTTGTGCTTGTGAACAACATGATCTTTCTCCTTTTTATTTGGCTTGTAAGGAACGTCATTCTGATCAAAAATATTTTCGAGAGGTACCAATCCTCGGGGTATATAATTGTTAGCTAGCTGAACAATATCATGCTAACCCAATCTTTGTTTTAGCTTGGGCTTCTGGGATTCTTCTACATTTAGATTTTGCTGGTCAACATGCATATCAGAAAATTCATCTACCACTTGAAGAAATCTGTTAAGTTCATCATCATCCTCAAAAACTTTCAAGTATTTAATATTGTCGGGCAAGGATGGTCTATATTTTACTTGAATCTCATAACTTAGCCTAGGGGGCATGGGAGGAATGAACATGCTGGCTGAAACAACAAGGGAGTCAGCAAGCTGATTCATATCCCTGGGTATATATGAAATTTCAAAAATAGAAAAAGAATCTCACACTTTCCATACCTCATCCCTGCAGGCTTTCAATCTGACATGCTTTGCTTGAAAGGTATTGTTCACCTATTGTATAATGAGATCCGCATCTCCAAATACCTTTAAACCTTTTATCCCCATCTCCTTAGCTGAATTTAATCCCAACAACAAGCCTCATATTCTTCTATGTTGTTAGTAGTTCTGAAATCGAGCTTGAAAGTCAAAGATATAGTCTCCTTTGAAGGAGAAATCAAAACTACCCGTGCACCTGCTGAATCTTTAGTACTGGCCCCATCAAAATACATGGTCCAGACTAAAACATTCTTATCATCAGTTTGTGGTTCAATAGGATTCACAAGATGCATAGGAGTTGATTGAGAATCATCTATTTGAAGAATACACGAGCCAAAATCTGTATCCACAACATAAATAGGTTGATTTATAGAATTTTTTGCATCGCTGATGATGTAGGCAAGTTGATTCTCCCTGTAAAGTATTTTCAGCTCTCCTCCAAACACCGAAATCGTAGCATATGAAAGATCCATCTACAAGGTACCTCCTAACCTTTTCCCCCATGGACGATACAAGAGAAGCCAGAACTTAGGTGGGATATCAACAACCACCACATCCATTACCATGCTTCTCATTGGTAATTGGGCAAGGTTTATAACAAGGTCTTTTATGAGGCCAAGGCATTTGAATTTCCTAGAATCAAAAGAGAAGAGATCATGATATGGTTTTGTGACCTCAAGACCAAGCGCATCCATCACTGCTTTGGTCATAAGATTATGTGACGCCCTGGAATCAAGAAAACAATTGTGGAGGATCTTATCATGGACATTTAGGGATATGTAGAATGGTGGACAAGAATCATCTCGGTCTTCTATCATAGGCCCTATAGTTACTATTGGCTTGTCATCTTGTAGGTTAACAAAATCAGCAGATGAAGAGGTCTTTGGCTCAAGGGACTTCAGGATGGAAGATTTAAAATTTTCATTCTTCATGAGTTCAGTTAAAGGCATAGGTATCTTTACTTTCTGAATTTCTGATTCAAAATTAAAAGAGAAAGCTGACCTATCTGAAACTTTTACCTCATTGGAAGGAGCTTTGAGATTGACTTGCTCCTTGGCTAGGGGTTGTGTTTTCTTCTTCTGCTATTTTGCAGGAGAGGAGGTCTGTTTTACATGAGCGGGAGGCTGCTTGGAAGCAACTTCTTTACTCTTCACATGAGCAGCGATTTCTTTGTTCTTCACAGGAGCAACGATCAATGGTTTCGGGACATCACTCTTGGACCTTAAGTTATAACCTTTCTGATCATCTGTCAAGTAGAGAGATTCTTCGATACTTGCCTCATGAAGTTTCTGGTCCATCAGGGCTTCTTCATAGTCTACTTGTGTCAGAAAGGAAGAATCATTTTCATCACCAAAACAGTTTATTTCATCTGCTTCTTCGAATTCATCGTGAGATGATTGTTGTTCTTCATCTAACATTGCATTTTGAAAAGGTGGTCTGATTCTCTGATCATCAGTTGCATTCCTATCTCTCTGAAGGATCTGGACTTGTGGCTTATTCCTTCTGTAAGGGAAAGCATTTGGATTTCTTGGGGCAAAATAATTTGGCTCTTTTGTCCTTGTTGGCTGCTGATTCTGGACCTTCAATTTTTACATTTCAGATGTCAAATTGTCCAACATATTTGCCATATTTTCCATTTTACTATTAGAAGAAGAAGAGGGCTCAACATCATACTTTTTTCTCTCAACCTTTCCTTTGAGCTTCTGAGATGCTGTAATGTTTGATTCAACCTTGAGGGCAGCATCTTGCATTAAAGCAAGTGTGGTTGATCATCTTTCTCTGAGGATTAGACAAAAATTTGGATCAAAGGCAGCAAAGAATGTGATCTTTGCCGATGCATCACTTGGTTTAATCTCTACAGGGATATTTCCAAACATTCAATTAAACCTCTTGATGAAGTCTGAGACCGACTCTTTGTCTTCTCTCTTCAAGTTTCCAAACTCAGAAATGTAGTAGAATAGATCTCTTATTTCTCCCCAGTGTTTTAAGAATACCTCATCTAATTGTTCAATACCTGTGACTGAATTTGCCGGTAGCTCTTTGAACCACTTTCGGGCTTGGCCATCCAAACTCTGAACAAAAACTCTGGTCCACACATCTTCTTCTGAAATGTTAATATTTTCAGCATAAGCATAAAAAGCTTCAATATGTTCTTCAGTAGTATAATCGCTCGCTCCTGTAAACTTTGGCATATATTTCTGATAATCTCCAGTTGGCATAGCAGACAAAGGATTTGGCAATACAAGTGGGGCATAAATATTTTCCAAAATCTGTTCCATCTTGGTTAAAGGGGCAGCCATGGCAGTCTTGGGGGTTGACACAGAAGAGGAACTTGTAGGAGATGAAGGGGGAGATGGGATGCCTGAGTTAAAATAGAATGGTTGTCTCACTTCACCTTGAGCAGAATTTTCAGAAATGGGTGAAAAATAAGAGGCTTTATAAAACTGACCGAGCAACAAGGCTAAATTTTCTTCTCCCTTAGAGGACAGATCATGGAGAATATCTTCAAGAACAGGCAGATTAGTCTGAGTGTATAGAACACCTTCTGTAGGTTTGATGGGTGAGGAATTCAAAGAAGATGAAGAAGAGGTTTCCTTTTGCTGAGAGGACCCTGTAATTATCTCTTTAGGATGGGATGAAACATTGACCTCAAGAACAGAGTCAGTAATATTAGAAGAAAGTGAAGGTTCTTCTACCTTCAATATTTGAGATAAATTTTCAATTTCTTGAGAATTATGAGTTTCAGCAGCAGGGGATTCAACTAGAGGTTTTTTAGATATGAAAGAAGGAGTTTCAGTTTGAATACTTGAATCTACTTCCTTTGCATATCTGGAAGTCTGTCTTTGCAAAGATTTACCCTTACCGATGATCTTCTCAGGGTCAGGAACTGGTGTTGTCAATGGGCCTTCTTGGTTCACCCTGGTGTGAGCTCTTTTTGGAGCCACTTCGTTTCAATGGAGTCACCAAATATAAAATTACAACCCAAATGATGTCCAGACTTTTTCTATCATCAAAGCTAGAGCTATGTCATCTCCCAAGGAAGCTGAGCTTCAATCTCCTCATCCCCGGCAATGACGCCAATTTGTTATCACTCCAGAAAACTCTCCTAGGCTGTAAGTCAGAGATGCCTGGTAACTTAATCTTTTGGTAACTATTTTCTCAATAAAAGAGTGGGTTCTGGATCAAGTCGGAGGACTGAATCATTTCTCACTCAAAACATGCATGAACACATTTAGATGGACAAGGATTTCAACCACAAACGTTCAGAGAGTTTACAAATAAAGGGATGTATGGAGAAATAACTATTATATCAGAAGAATCACATATAAAGCATATATGAATGGCCAATTACAATAATAACAGAAATACTTGCAAAGTTTAACTTATGAGTGCAATGATAAGATGACAATTATCGGGCATAAGCAAGCATAACAACATGAATATAATATCCAAGTGCAAGTACATAATAGATAAGAAGATGAAATCTAAACAAGTTATGGCAAAAGAAGCTTGCATTACTCAATATGAAAATGGGAAGTTTGAGTACATAATATGAAAAAGTCTCCAAAGTCGAACCCTTGGTTCATATTCTACCTTTAGCTTTATAGCTTTACAATGCAGTTCTGAGATCCTGAAAACATGGATCAAATATGCTAAAGATAGTAAATCAAAATTTAGTTGCAAACGATGTGGGATGATCCCCAAAAATGAGGTCATTCCCAGATTTCATTGTCTTCCTCTCTTGTTGATTGCTGGTGTAGTGCAGGATAGCCTCCCAAGGCTGAATGATGACTCTCCAAGAGAGACAAATTCGAATCTGTTGATGTGAGAAAGTGTCCTGATTTTTTGTCTTTGTCTAAGATACCAAAAACCTTTGAAACATCTCCTCTTTCCATAATCTATCAAAAATAGCTATTGGATTTGTCTTGACAATTCATCAAATGTTCATTCGAAGAGGTTTCAAACCTTTCCAGCTCAAAAAACTTCGATCTGTGTAAAAACTTGATCATTCTGGAAATGACAGGCTTTCGGTGGTTAACTTAGAAAGCGCTTGAGCGAATTATCTACCAAAAGTCCTATTTTTTAGTGGTTAATGAACAGTCTTCCTGTTCGCCTAAACCACCGAAACTTCAGTTTTGAGAAAACTTCAGTTTTGAGAAAACTTCAGTTTTGAGAAAACTTCAATATTGCAAAAATGCTTACCTTGGATCCCTTTTTGATGTTCAAGGTTTCTTGTATGAGGCATCCCTTGTTCATGCAGATTTGTGAACTTCTACTGGCTGTGTGGAAGGCTTTGGTGTGTCTACCATGGCCGTAGCTAAGCTAGCCAGAGTTTCTAATCCAGTTTTCTCCTATGCTGGTGATTGAAACTCCTTTAACTTCAACCTTAGAATTCTCAGTTGTCTATACAGCTTCATGTTTTCCCTGATCAATACCTTGTTTATGTATTTAATATTGTCATGCTTTTCTTTCAGGGTTTGGTTTATTTTGAAAAGTTCTGCATTTCTGTCAGTCAGGTCTGTATTATCATTTTTAATCACCCTTTCCAGGACTTCCATTTCATAGACTTGTTGCAGGAGTTTGTTGATTGTCCGTGATCTAGCTGTTTTAGGCTTACTTGAAGAGGCTTTTTCCACTGGTGGACAATGTGCCTCTGGAGGAATTAGTGAAGGTAAATTAGAACAATAGTTTGCGCCCTGTTCAGCCTGTACATTATCCTGTGTCTCTGCCAATTCTTGTTCTGGTTCTGAATCACTATAAGGTAGGTTTATAGGGTTATTTCCTGTAGCAGGGTTCTTGGACTACTCACCTTCAAACTGCAGTTTTCTTTTGATTCTTTTCTTCTTGCCAGAGGATGATTTTATGGGATCTCTTGGTGGTGAGATACCTTTCCTTTTCCTATGACTGCTTTTGGGGGTAATAGTCTTTCTTCCACTCGTCTTCTTAGTTTTAGCTTCTGGTGGTTTCTTTGTTTGGAATTCATTCCAAAAAAGAAAGAAACCTCAATCAACCTGTTTCCTTTGCAGAGATTCCTTGACAGGAAGAGTAATAATCCCTTGGTGAGATAGTCTACTAGCAACCTTAGTAGGCTTGGCTTTAACTTGTCTGGCCATTTTAGTAAGAGTCTTGTGAAAATAGAAAGGTAGATTTATTGGTTCTCTTCCTGTAAAATGATTAAGAAGTTTAAAGTGATAGAACATCACTCTGTTATACCGTCCTTCACAAGTAATATACACAAAGATTGCTTTTAACAAAGATTGCCACTGTGGTTGCAAGAAGGACATAGGGATATCCTTTTTCCAGATTATATCTTTGTGAATGGGCAGTAGATATGATCTAAATTCAACGTTGGATGGCACTGTAGATTTGAACCAATAGCCTCCTTTCCATGGAATACCTGTAAACTCTGCTATAGAAGCTTCATCTATGATAAACTCTTCTTTTCCTATCTTGGCAGACCTTCCATCATATACAATTGCAAATGATTCAGCTACTTGTTGATGAAAAGTGGTCAGTTTTTCATAGTATGTGAATACCCCTGCTTGTTTTAAAAACTCTACTACCTCTGGGTGCGCCTCCAAGTACCAAACCCCATCCACCTCAGACCTCAACACTGGCCCTTCTTTCGGCATTGGTCAATGTTGACTGTACCTACGATTATGGGAAACTGAGCGTCCAGGGAGACAAAGATTCTAGAATTTAGGAACATAAAGAGATTAACTCATGGAAGAGCCAGTGGGACAGGGTGACACAAAATTTGAATCACCGAGCTCAAACGCTAACCAAGTTTTGGGCAACAAATTGACTGAGAGCATGCCGAAATTTTATATTTTCGGTGGTGTATTCATTTAAATTTGAAACAAGATGGGTTTTGAACTTGCTTGATAAGTTGACCTGGATTAATTGACTTGAGAGTGATCGCTGGACTCTAATGGCGTTTTGACAATCACCAGGGGAAACGAGATTAGGATCTCTGGAAACACGTTTAATTGATGAAATCGCGAACTCACGATTATCTCAGTAATCTCCGGAATTCAAAATTATAGTGAATGAGGATTTAATGAGGGATTAATGGGATCATGGTAGATTGTGTACTTGCAACTAGAAATGGAGTGAGGCTTCGTGACAATCATGCATGAATTTTAGTAACACTGCCGTGTCTAGATTTTGAAAAGACAATTACAGTTGAAAGGACAACAAGAGCTTCAAACTTTCGGATAGACACCATTAGAACGTGCATACCTTCCAACTTGATGAGCTTTCGGTAGTTATGTTTCATCATTGCACCAACTTGACAGTTGGCTCGTGCAAAAGCATGGGATTTCCATTTTTACCGTTGAAAACGCTTTCGGTGGTTAACTACATTCTTGCTTTGACCTCTTAACTGCTGGGAACGAAGGATTTCGGTGGTTAATGAGCGCATTTCAAGCTCGCCTAAGCCACTGAAACCTAAGATTAGGACTTTTTCTTGACCAAACCAAATCCAAAATTTATTTTGGGCTTATTTATAGAATATAGACTCTCTAACCTACTTACAAAAATTTAGGAATAAAATTTAGACCACAACCTATCACCTTAAAGGAAAAATTTCCACCAATTTATATGAGGAGATAACAAGGAGAGCCTTCTCCTTTCAAAGGAGATATAGATATATAGATATGGAGAAATATAGAGATATAGGTGTGAAGTTTGGGAAAGGCTCATGTTTTGAATTGATAGGTTGGTTCTTGAGGTTAGTTGAGAGGATATTTTATATTGGAATGAAGATGTAATCATATTATTTTGAATACAAGACATGCTTCCATTTTGATCTCTATCTTGTGTTAAGATTATGGTGTACTTACTGAAGGATGGAAGGCCCCCCATGCACTGATGCTAGTACACCTATGTGTTGTATATAGTAGGTAAAATTTGTCATTTGTATATTCATGTTATTTTTATGTTCTTTGCTTTAGTAGTTTAGAATAGATAACCTCAAATCCTCACACATATTATGTTGCGCCTCTAAGCTTACGAGCTCCTGGTTGACATTAAATCGTTGAGAAATTTATACGACATAGATTGCACTCAACATTTTGGCATCGTTGTTGGGGAGGCACAAGTTAGGATTGAAGTTTAGTTAGATAGGTTTACTTTTTCATATCTAATTGTTAGAGCATTGATTTTCATATTGTGAATAATTTCTTGAATGAGAATTCAATATGAATCTTTGCTTTCAACAATAAGGTATCAGTCATTGCTATTTGGTTGTTTATGCTTTAAAGTTTTTTTTTATTTAAAAAGAACTAGTTAAGTTGTTGATAAATGTAAAAAAAACTATGAATACATCTCTTGAATAAGAGTTTAGTCTTTCTTGCATTTACAATATCTAAACTAATTTGAATATCTTAGACTAGTTTGAATGTTTTTTGTTTTGATTGAATGAAGAGAAGTCGTTGATATGTGATAAGGAATCTATGAATGTAACTTCGAATGGAGTTTTAACATTTCTTATATATACAACACTTAGATTATTTCAAGAGTTCTTTTTATTTCATGATCTAACTTATGTGAAGAGATAACTTGGTGACAACAGGATCTTCATAAAGGAGTTCAAGTTTGAGCATTTTTTTTTTTCATACTTAATTAGTTTCAAATTCAGTTTTTAAAACCCCCCATTTCTTACTAACTCATCTACGAATGAGGAATTTGAAGATGATAAATAGGTACTTCTTGGAGAACAAGGATAATATCAAAGATTGGTTTCAAAAGAACCTTGCACCAAATCCAAGGATGAAACAGGTTACTCACGTCCTTGCAAGCAATCATGTAAACATTTTAAATCTTGATGTGAGCATTTTCAAATTCTTACTCTGTAGATGGCTTCATTGGAAGCATTCTTTTACTTAGAAAATAAAACATCTTTGAAAGTTAATGTAGAATAGATTAAAAATAAAAATAAAAAATAAAACTAGATCTCGTAGAATTTTCTTTTCTCGCAAATCTTGATTGTGTTTATGCTAACCTGCATAAATAAAAACAAATCAAGAGATTAGTATGCTCTCTTCCTGCACTTCGTGTGATCAGGAAGATCAGAAAATCAATCGATTTATTTCAAATAAAAATACTCTCGCTGGAAAATTGATCTGCGCATTTTATCGATTATAAGAAATTTGCAATTATTTGCGGGCCAAAAAAAAATTTTTACATTGTTTGACATGCCCCTGTTGTACATCCATGAGGAGAAATTCAATCAGCCAATACTTTTCTGCAACAATATCTCAGTAAAAGTAGACAACACATTCTTTCAAGATTATTTTTAAAGAAGGTGGTTGTGGGACTTTTATACCTCAATTCTTTTGTGTTCTCGCTCAGCTAGGATGTATTATCAAATGCTATCTTCTTCTGCTGATGTGTCAGCCAGAGTTGATCCTTTGCAAGTTGGAGAACCTCCAACTGAGACAATTAATCGAGCATTCATGGATCCAAATGACCCCAGTCTTTGAGAATTCCTTTACAAGCTTCCTTAGGAGATGGGCACAGTGGCAATCTAAGATTCGGATCATAAGATAAAAAAAAAAAGCACCAGCACTTTTTGCAATCTTCATAGCTTCAAGATACGTTGATATGCATGTGTCTATTCTGGTGTCCCAGAGATCTCAAAAACTCGGTCTTTAACTCCAGGTTTTGATTCTTGCAACTTCACTTTTCTCCTGATATCTCACGAATTTGAGATATATTAGATCCACCTCTTCCAAGAATAGAACCAACAGATTTATTTGGTATTGTAACCTCAACAGTAGACCCCGATTTAGCTACTCCGATAGGTAAGCCCCTAGCTGGAGCACGACTTGTTGAAAACATAGAAAGAGATACATAACCACCAACACCACCATTTTGCATGCCTCCCAAACTGCCATACCTGGCAGATGAATACCTCCCTGAAGCAGTCCCTTCTAAACCTAAACTTGGTAGAGAATACATTCTACCAGTTGATCCCAATTCATCCCCACATCCAAGATGCACTGATCTACATGGTTCTGAGATCAGACTTATTTGATCCATAATGAAATATTCTTTCCTGTCAAATACATTAAGTTCACACCTGGTTAGTGGGCACTAGGATTACGATAAAACATAAACTCTCGTCCATCCATCCTTTCAAGCTCTGTTCATTCTGCAATGAAAATCATCAAATCCAAAGCCAATAAAAATGTCTTATGATGATGTAGAGATCAAGGATATGGAGTGGAATGAAGAATTACAGGCATTCACATATCCATGCCCGTGCGATGATACTTTCCAGATCACCAGATCCGAATTGCAGATGGGAGAAGAAACTGCACGTTGTCCCTGCTGTTCGCTCTACATAACGTTCTGGGCATCCTCCATGGAATCGGAGGTGACAGAATAGATGCCCGGGAACTTGTTGGAGAAAATGAGGCAGCAGATAATGAGGCAGTTGCAACAGTGCAGGACTCGATACACTAGCCACCGGCTTGTTTTCTTTTGATCCTTTGATCAAAACCTCGATAGCTTTCGATGACAATTTATTCTCCGATTGGGGGCTGTTACAAACCCTTCTCAGCAGCGTCCTCTCAGGAACGACCTTCTTAATGATTCACATGTCTTTTACCACCATCTTTAAAGATTGCTCAGACTAATTATATCTAGAGATAAAAAATAGCAACAAAATCAAAACCTCCATGCTAAATTTCAGCTCCTCGAATAAAATCCTTTGCCTCGAATCTCTGAACAAACCATGACAAATTTTTAAAATCTGCCACTCTCCACTTGGTTTGCGGGTAGAAATGTTGGCATCGAATTTTTGCCATTTTTTAAACTGGTGTTTATTTAACTTCAACTGCTTTTATTAGTGGTACAGGTGGGACTACTGTGAGCTAAGAAGTGATATCATCGCCATACTCAGCACAAAATTCAAGAGACGAAAATTTTTTTTTAATGCCCGCATCCAGATGACAAGCAGAGATAGGAGCTCAGTAGAGAACATGGCCTAGAACCTCTACAAGTCAAATTTTGGTTCCAGAATAAACCAACCCCTACGTTGACTATGCTTGGTTGAGGATTATCAATCATCAGGACCACGGACACCCCTAATGAAGGGTCGGGTCTGGAGAAAGATAATTGATCAATGCTTACAATCTGGTCCTCATGTGGGAACAACAAGACCTGGAAAACTATAGCAACCACTGCTTGCATGGCATAAGTCCAACTCCTTCCTCACAAGAGATTGTAGTCAAGGGATGCGTCGACTACTTCTACCTCAACGCACACGGTCTTCCCTCCCAATTGCACAAGAAAAGAGGGAATGATACCATGTGGTCGGAACGAACAACCATCAAAATAAGTGAGAAGAGTAGGTGACGGAGACAAAATGGGTTGGGCAATGGCCTTCCAACATTCCAACGACATAATACATGTCGAGGCACCCTCATCAACCACCGTGTCGAAAATATTTCGAGTAAAAGTTTTTGTGGGGTGAGCCACTACTATCTGAAATGCTACGTGGTAAGGAAAATGAGGTTTTAAGTCGATTGTATCCAGCCTGATGGTACCCAGATTACAAGTCTTGGTAGATCCTAAAGAGGTTAACAAAGATTTCCTCTGGGAAGGGAAACTTTGGAGGACCTCCAAAGCAGACATCACACAAGGGGTTTGAGACAAATCCTCCACCACAGAAAATTTCTGGGCAGCCCTTGCATTTGGGTTGTGAGAAGATTTTTTGAACACGCCTTTTGGGATGCATGTCAATGTTTCACCCAAATTCTTCTCAATCTGTAGAGGAAGAGATGGGAGTTCGGCTTATTTTCCCTTCTCATAAGGACTTGGTTTATTGTAGTCATGTACTCTAGTCGATATAAAAGAATCACCCTTCATCATATATACATTCACGGATGCAGGATTGTTCAAAGATAGAGAGGGTCCTTGACTGCCCCCTTCTGCGCTTGTAGAGGCTTGGGTTAGGTTTTTCCCATGCTGAAATGGATTGGTTAACACAACAGGTTATTGTTGTGTCAGAAAATTTTGGGCCTATGCAAGCCAGGGACATAGGTGGGTCGAGTGGTCTTCCACGCAAAGGTTGCATATATGCCTCGCCTTTCGTTTCTCAGTATTGCCCCCGCCAACATTATCAATGGGTTTCTTATCCCCCTTACCCTTCTTTCGTTGTTTTTTATTTCCTTCAGGTTGTTAGGTGTCCTTTGGATTTTTCGATTGCATTGTGAGTACATCTGACGTTTTAGTAGGGGGAGCATCCAAAACAATAGTTTGGATGGCCGTTATGTGTTGTGTAGACAATTGCTGCAACTACTTCGTCAATTGCTCAACGGGTTTTGTTTGTGCTAAACCAACAATACCATCGACATGTGGTCCAACTCTTTGTCTGGTTTTATCAAGTATTGAGTGTGGTGCATATGGAAAGATCTAGTATAATAAACTAGACTGAGATTAGATGAGCTCAAGATGTTGAGCTCTCATGATGGTGTCTTCTTTGGAAAACACTCCTGATGTCGCAACGTCTTTGGATAACTATGGGACCAAAGAATTCAGGAACCACTCAAGTAGGAATGATGGTGGGACTGGTACCTTAATTAAACTCTTCCAGTGTCTCCATTCTTGGATGTGATCAGAGATATGGTCCACTTTTTGTCTATGTGAAATTGGCCAGCAATTCTGTGCCAGTGTCGTATCTCATAGGTAATTGGAAATGGTTTAGGAAGGCCATTACCAATTCACCGAAGGAAGAGTATCTTGAGTGGTCAAGCTCAATGTACCATTTCACAGCACTCCCAATGAGATTACGTTGAAACAATCACAACTGCATAGATTCATCTTTCAATGAATTAGATGAGCACCAAAGGTGGAAGGTAGTCACATGATCACCTGGATCTTCGTTCAGCTTGGCTTCGAACTTTGGTATGTCTGAAGGAAACTTTGTTGGCATAGGGGGCCAATGTGGATTGTGACAGATAGGGTCATTCAACAACCTTTTCAAGTCTGGAAAATGCAAGGTTGCCAGCAAAGGTAGTTTGGGTTGTTGGTGATAACCTGGGAAAAGGGACCTAGAGTTTGACTGGCACCAAGTTGCTAGGAAAAGTTTAGTTGCTGGCTTGGGTTATGGTAAAAACCATGGCCATGACCATTGTACAGATTCTGCGTGTGAGGAGACATCATCGACTGGTTCCCAAAATAGGATGTAGATGGATGGGCATGCATTACATTCGGAGGACTTTGGGAAGGGTTGCCCCATATCGATCCCATGGGGATAGGCATAGTACCTTGTACGGGGTTCCATTGATTGTGGAAATAATTTCCTTAGATCGACATTCCTGACAAAGGAACGGATCCCTGCCAAGAATTCCAAGGCCTTGATGCGGAAGAAGTTCCTGGGTTTGCCCCCTGTGTAGGAATAGTACCCTGCATAGGAATAGGTTGTCCGAAACTAGGGTTTCCCCTAGTTGGGAAAGTAGTTGATGGGAAGGCATTGTTACCAAAGGCACCAAACAAAGAAAATGGTGTTGAACCTACTGACATATTATGCAAAGGCAGTCCTTGACTCCCTGCTCCAAATAAACTATGGTGTGCAGGTGGCCTGGTGGATTGATGATGTGTGCCACCGAGAAAAGGGGATGAAGGAGGTATATGACCTCCCTTGTAAGGGAAAGAGTTAAAAGGAGTGGAAGTGCCCCCCATGTGGCCTTGCAGAGGAGCGTTAGAGCTCCCTTCCCCTAGACCTAAAGTATTTGAAGTGGAGTAGGAAAGTACAGGACTTGTACCTGAGCTAGGAATCCCATATGAGAATGGAGGGCCCGTCGCACTTAGTGTAAAAGGGGTTGTGGCCACTGTCATAGATAGGATCGGACCACTGTGCAAGGTGATCGAGACCATGGTGGCTCGGACCAGTGATGGTGGGTTAGGAGGTGGAAACTCTCCTGTGGTGACAATCGTAGTGGCCCAGAAGCTTCCGTGACCGACAGAGCTTGTGATCCTCCACTGTGTGAGAAGATCAAAGACACTCTAGGGTTGTCTATTCATTCAAAAACAACACACACTAAAAAATTCCTTACAAGATAAAACAAGAAAACACTAAACTAATTGGAAGAACAGTTACAACAACCAACACTAGAGCAACTTACTGGTGCAAGTGCAACTCGAACATGGAATCACCCTCCGGGTATACTCTACAAAGAGTGGCCTGATGTCTATCCTAGGTACCATGGTATACCCCCGTAGTCACCTATGTATGTCCCTAAAAATATAGGCAACTAGGTTGCCAGCGCACGAACAGTCACCAGGCGGGTACAGTCGAAATTTGGGTATACCACAATGAGAAAGGTATCGAGCCTGAAACCTTTCAAGGGTATAGAAAGAAAGTGGTCTAGAAGACAAATGAGGACCTCTAACAGATTCGAGACCCACGAAGCTCCGTGGCAAATGCAAACGACGGAATCCCAAGCCAAGCCCTCTATATGTGTTCTCCACTACGATTGGTCCAGCTTTGGAGGGGTTATCTCCGCTACCTTCCCGCATGCGACCTCGTGTTTATCTCCTGTGTTAGAGGGGGGTCCCGGATAACTTTCACGATATTGGACTTTGACACTCCCTAAATCAGACTCCAATGTTTGATTTTAATGGCCTTGAAGAGTTTCCTCTCCAACCTAATTCAAGGCCCTAACCCTAAACTAATTGGTTGACCCTACAAACATAAAAAGTCTAATGAATTTTAGATTTAGAGTTAATTTTTATGGCTTGTCTTAAGTCAAAGGTTATGAAAGTGAAACTAGTGATGTTTGAAAGACGAAAGAAAAATAAACAGGAAGCTGGAAACAAAAAACTTTACTTCACTTAACTCCTAAACAACTTTTCAAACTTAAATTTTTTTCTAAAATCTTTGAACAACAAACTCAAAGCAGGATTTCACTCGACTACGAGCTACTTATGATCTAAGTAAACTATCAAGAACTTATGAAAGAAAAGACTTTTCCCTGGTTACTAATGCTAAACAACACTTTTTAACCAACAAAGAAATAAAAGGTTTTTTTTTATTTGAATGCTCTCAAAGTAAAAAGGAAAAATATCAACAAGTCAAAACCAAGAAAACTTTATGGCCTAAGCACAAATCGCAAAGAGTCACTTTAAAAAATCACACACAAGCAAATTAAAATTGGACTCTCACACTTGTATAAAAACCCTATAACAGAACATTTTTGAGGAAAAGTTATAAATGAAAAAAGAAAGCTATTGATGTGATCAAACCTAAGTCACTGAATACTATGACAAAGACCCAAACCTAAGAGGTATAATTCTTGTCAAAAGAAAGGATGACTGCCTTACCTTCAACAAAAATTCTCTCCACAGGCACACTGCTGACAGTTCCACAACAAGCGTGTGCACGCGAGATGTGTAAAGTCAGAGGGCGTGTACATGTGTGTTGGCCTTATATGGGTCGCGTGTATATCTGAAACTCTAAAACAAATAAAAATTCAAGCAATCCATCCCAGGCAGAGACTACTGGTACTAAGAACTAGAATCTCTTGAAGACTCAGACACTTACTTTAAATAGAAAAAGAAAATAATTCAAGGAAAACTTCATAGAACAAACCAATCCGAGGTGGAACCTAAGCTATAGACTACAAACAACAAAGACTAGAAAGAGTTCTAGAAAACCCCTGAGAAGGGAAAATCCTGACAGGGGAGAGGATGATTGCCTCTTAAAAAGAAATTTTCTGGAATTGTACATGCAACTGTCACCTCCTCACCTAGAGTGTACACGCGAGCTATGAGAATGCAAGGCACAGGTACACGCGTTCAGACCTTATACAGGCCACGTGTACCTCTGTGGGTCTTGGAAAAATTTTTACAGTCAAGCAAACAAACAAAGATAACTGGTATGGAAGACCAGAATCTCTGTTAGCTCGGAATTTTGCAGAAACTTTAAAAACAAGAAAATGAAACCAGTTCTTAAAAATACCCAAAAATATCCCTATGAACCCTAGAGATCTCCCCAGTATGGTCGCCAATTATGTTTTGAGTGGGAAATCCCTCTATGGACTAGCACTTAGGGTTAAATTATGCATGCAGAAAAGACCTAAAGATTTCTACTTTCTACCGTCGTCCCAGACCTAATCCCCATTATTCTTAAGAAAATACATAGTTGAGAAGATCAAGTGAGCATACCTTATTACAGGCGTTTGATGTAGATCCTTCCTCATGCTTGATCTCTTTTTTATTGCATCTCTCCTCCCAAGGCTAACCTGCATTCACACAAAACAAACAAGAAACTCCACATGCATTTGATATATACATTAATGGGTTAGAGATTCAATTAACAAGTATGTAATAAACCGTGAAAACCTCATATGGCGAGATGCGAAAAGTATTTATTCATTATTAACTTCAACAAATCAACTTACAATGATGAAGCCAACCACTTCTCCATGAACCTGGTCCTAGGCTCCTCTTCAACTATCTTCCAACTTCTTTGCTCTATCTTTCTCTTTGCACAAGGAAGGCTAAAGTGTTGGGACAAAGGGAATATGTAATTGGCTATAGTTTCTTTACTATGATTCTCCTCCTCCAAATGGGACCCCTAACCCTTATTTTATAGGCTAGAAGAAGATAGGTATTTGGATGAACCCTCGGCCATGCATGGACGAAAGGTTTAGTTAACTCACCCAAAGCTGTGTGTTCCGTCAGCAACTTTCCTTTTTTCATGCTTTTGTAGGTACACGCAGGTTATTTTGGGTCAGCTAGCGTGTACACGCATGCATTAATAGAGAAGGGCACGTGGGCCTTTATAAAAAGTGTTTTTAAAAAGAGTTTTTCAGTAGTGCTTTGGCAATGAAGGAATCTGAGATGGCCTGATGCCAGGTAAGCATGTCTTTTGCAAATTAGGGTTATAACACTAGGGCCAAATTCAGTAGAAATTTCCTCATCTGATGGGGAACTCAAAGTAATGGATACCATTGCTTCCTAAGGAGGGATGATTAATCCAGTTGGATATCGATGGCCACCCACCTTTTCCAACTCCCTCAAAACAATTTTTTGGCAATTTTGGTAATTTACTATTTGTAGTAGTTTTAACTTCCATGGCCATTTTGAGGGCCTAAATGAACGTTTTTCTGGATCGAGCTTCTCAATGATAGCCAAAGGAATTATTGATCTCTAAAAATGAATCTCCTCAATGATACCTTTCCAACAGGCTATCATGCGCCTAAAACGAACATCGTATGGAAATGTTACGACTCCGGGAAGTTGATGTACTAACTTACCCAAATGGGGCCCACATGACTTTTGGCACTTCATCTCCTAGGGTTAGGATTTTGGATGTCTAGATTTTTTGACATTCTTGTTTATTGTAAAAAAATGCCTTCATATCCTCATTGTAGTCATCTTCTTGTGAATGAGCACAACTGTCACATGTCTTCTCAGAGATAAGCCACCACCATTCCAGCAAGCTTGTTTTCCACTGCATTTTACAATTTCAGCTTATTTCGTTATTGATTAGAAAACTAGTTTTACTATATCTCTGTTATTCTGTGTTAAGCATATTTTAATAATCTGTATTCATTTCATTCTTCTCATAAAATCCAGATCATCATGTCTAGCATTAGTTCCTAACATTAAATGTTAGGATTCCTCTCATTTTATTGCCTCTAATGTTTTTTATACAGTTGCTTTGATTACACGTACAAAGTGATCTTCATGACACATCTGTGTGTCTTGTTGAAAGTGTCATCAGACAAGCACAACCAATCCTCTATTTCATTCTCCCTTTTCTTTATTCAAGTTGGCCTCTCCCTAGTGGTTTATACTCCAATGTCTTTGTCTCGATGGTCTGGCTACTCCCTGATGGTTTCTACTTTGACATCTTTGTCTCGATGGTCTATCTGCGAACTACCCTTTTATTTTTTCGATTTCTTCTGATTTCTTCATTTATTGGGTCCCTATAATGGTTTTGGATTCTACTTGGATGGCTCACTTCCGATGGTCCATCTTAGAACTACCCTTATATTGTTCCAACTTCTTCATTTGTTGGGTGCATGTTTCTTCATTCATGACTTGGAACCATTACGACCTGCAGGTGAAAAATAAATGAGTAATACTCAGTGTAACATTAGCCTCTCATAAAATAGATTATGTCTTCAATTTGGACTTCATTTAAATGTTGTTTTTCTGCATTTAGAGCTCATCTACACTGACATCAGTTTTTTTTCCATTTTGAACATGAAAATAGGTGACAGAACCATCAGAACGCCATCGAAACTTTCATTAAACAAGAAGATAAAATAATCTTTCTAGAAATTGAGGTATTTATGGGGTCGATGTTTGTATAAAATTAGGCAACCATGCCTCCTACTTGTATATCTATTTGAATACACGAGAAAAGAAAGCATACAAGTCCACATACCTTCTTGTTCCAACTTCTATTCTCCCAGTTAATTATCCTATCCAATGGACCCTGTAGTTAAAGTTATTTCTTTGTTGAGTGTTGACTCCCTATATATTAGCTCTACATTCTCCCACTATTTCTAACTTTCCTACAAAGACGATCGACAATAGGAATCCGCAATGCTCATGAGAGAATCAAAATGATCCTTCAACGAGCTGGCTCAAGGTAATTGGAAACCACCCAAGGTGGCCCTAAGCTACTAGAACTGGCTACTAGAATTGAATATCGAGGAGAGACCAGAGGGGAGAGTCTTCCTAACACTAGAAGTAAGACAAAGAAAAATAGGTGAAGAACTTCTACAAACAATACAAATTTCTTCTAGCAATACTCATATGCTCATAGTTGCATTTTACAGTAAAAGTAAATAAATTTCTAGCATGTGAAAAAAACAAGTCTCAAGTCTAAAAAAAAAAAATACAGTGCCAAACGTGTGAAAAGTACAAAACCGATTCCTGCTGGTATTACAATATTTCCATCATTCTAAGCACCATTTATGAAGAAGGAACAATCAGTTTCAATCACTTACTTGTCTCCACCATGACGGGTAGCCTCCATTTTGGTCCAGTCAATACTGTGGGGATCCACCATAGTTTCACTCACAACCTTTATTGTCACTCGACTCAGAGGCATAAACAACTTCCATGTTGGTTGTCCTCTGTTCTCTTCGGGTTTCTCAGAAAAACAGTGCCAAATCACAACTTCTTGTCCTAGAGAAGTGTATAGATAACATGATACATTAAAATTAATCCAATAAGAGTCATTGAACCTGTAATACTAGAGTCCTTCCGAGTAAAAGATAATAAAAGGGCTGAAATCCTCTGAAACACTTATTTCAGCAGGAATGCTCATTGGAGAGATCTATCCTAATGCTAGAAAAGATATTGGGTAGTGTATGTAATTTTAACTTGCTTTCCAACCTCCTCACATTGAGAATATGGAGGAAATCCACCCTTGGAATGCCTTCATTGTACATAAGATACCCAACTTGCATGGTTGTTCCCACTGTGTGAAATGTCCTTGAGAAACATGTCATCTACATATTGGCTATTCAACATTTTCTTAGAAATCACAGTACCTATGTTCCACATTAATCCAAGTTGAAGGATTAGAAACCAATCATCATAGTTTTGAAGATTAGGGTTTTCATGTTACATAAAGAAAATATTAAGCTAAATATTTTCCTACCTATTACAGTTGATTCAGGGATGGCCAAGATGAGTTCTCATGCTGCCATGTTGAATGCAAAGGTGAGCTTCCCTCCTTGGGAGAGAGGCTTAGATAGGTAATAGTGATAACCCACTGACGTATGGTATTACTCCTCCTGAACAGGTTCATGTTGAGCTTCTCAAAGAAAGCTCCGGTAATGGTGATGAAGCATTGTGATTATCAGATGGTTCTACATGCGATTCCTAACAAATCACCTCCCCACACCCTACCTCTTCACTTTTGAACATGTCTTCGTGGATTCTATCAATTTTTAGGCTATGTGGATTCTATCAAGAGAACGGTTCTAATCTCCTTTAATATACACGGTTTTCAAGACAACGATTCCCTCGTTCATTACAATGAATTAAATATATATCTTAAGACATGACATGTCATCTAAGGCATAAGTTATTAATACCAAAAACCATTTGTGGTGTGCATGAAACAATTTTAGAAGATCAATAAAATTTCTTGGCCAAAGAAATTGTCTTGCAAACATTTACTGTGGTGCTAGGAAGTTTGCAAAATCATCTGAAAAGCATGAAACTCAACAATTACTTGGTTTATTAAATAATCTGAAAATTCGGCAAAAAATTCAGCAGTTACTTGGTTTATTAAATAATCTAAAAATTCGACACAAAAAGAAGCAGTTACTTAGTTTATTAAATAATCTAGGAACATATTCTCAAAAAATTCAAGGAACTTCACGAAACTACACAAAACTCAGCAAACTTATTGACCAAATTGAGTCTGATCAATTTTTGATTGGAAGTTTTTTTTTGACTTTCCAACTTGGAGAGTGGAGTCAACTTGGGATTACTCACAGAGTAATAAGAAGTCTTGTTTTGATGAAATTCAGATCAATAAGGAATGATTGTCACAGTCTGAGATTTAATATATAATGTAGTTTGTGCTCGGAGAAGCTGATTGCAACTTCGAATTATAAAACTTCAAAGTTTTAGCAAGAACTAAAATTGCAAAATTTTAAGGGTGACAAACTTAATAGTTGTCCCACCATAGTGTGATTGAAGCGCCAATGCTTCAGTGAACCTCAATTATTAACATGTCATATTCCAATTCAGAGGAAAATACATGCTCAAAATCATATGCATCTAATCTCAAATTGGTTCTCAAAACAAGATAAAATGAAAAGTTAAATCATGAAAGAATAAACCTTCAGGGAGTAGTTATTAATTAGCCAATGAAATGTCCATTCACTAAAAATGATTGCATGATTCCTGAGAAGATTTTTATTCTTTCTTATAGCTACAATCCACCCAGGGGAAATTGTAGATTCAATTTAATATGACCTAGATTGACTTAGTTTTTCAGAAAATGCATCTCTGCATGGCTGGTATTATAAAATTGGGTCCAGTAATCTTGTATTGAGGTACTAATGTCTTGGTTTTTGCACTTTATTTTGATATTTTCACTTACTATATGTTGTCTGCAAGGCTTTATTTTATGTGTTGTGTTAGTTTCCCTTAGATAATTATGATTTACTTTTATAACATTTTCTTCATAAAGGCAAAGTGGAGATCATGATCATTTATATATGCCAAAGGGGGAACACTACGTTCTGATATGCCTTTATTTCATTCCTAGCATACAACTAATAGATGATCCAAACGATATGTGTGAACTGAATAATCATTGGGGGAAACTTTCCACTAATTGCTATAATTTTTGAACTTATTACAAAGGATCATCAGGGAGCGCAAGACAGTTTTACAATGCTAGTTGTTGTTTGATTTCTGGACCTTACTTACAAGAGATTTTGTAAGTATAATTAGTTGGTGGCAACTATAGTTGTGGGATTTTCTCCTCCAATGTTGGAGGTTATATTTCAAGTGCAGGTGCTCTCTTCCTTATTCTTTGACAATGGATTGATGAGTAGTGTAGATTGGCCAGTGTTCGACATTGATGTATCACACCTGCAATAATTGATGTAGGCTTCTCGGTAAGAGCTATATGGGTCTCCTTCTTGGCTTGGTAAGAGTAAGTGGTAAAAATAAGTAGTTGAGGATCACTTACTCTTGAAGCTTGATACTCTAAGATAGAATTCCTACTGGCTACTATCAAATATAATGGCTACTATGCTACTAATAAAACATTACCTTACTTGTAATACTAATAAGACTTCCTACTCATACTGATGACTTCATAACATACTTCCTAATAAGACTTCCTACTCATACTGATGACTTCATAACATACTTCCTATGCTTTCTTTTAAGAGCTATTTTAAAACAACTCTTTTGGCAGGGACTTGTTACTTCACAACTGCGCTTGTTATTATAATAGTATTCATGTGCATATGTAATAATGTTTTTTTTACATTTTCCAACTTGTCACGATGATTAAGATTCTTATATAACTTTGGTTTTTCATTTTCAAACTTGTAGCCTTTGTCAATCACGTATTTTGTAAAACTCAACTTGCTTAAGAATTATGAAAGCAAGTCACAATTGTTGGGTTTATATATATATATATATATATATATATATATATATGAAAATGTAAATATGTTTATACATGTCATCCAAGTTGTTTATGTTGTTTATAGTAGCCCCATGGGATAGCACAGATGGTAAGACATGCACACACTCTCTCGATTTGGGGAGAGGTCATAGGTTCAAGCCTTGTATCCCTGGGGTCGAGGTTTAGCATCACATATCATTGGAATTTTTTGTAGAAAAATAAAGTGATTTATGTTAATATAAATTTTAATAACAATATTATTTAATATATAGATGATATTTTAGTGGATTTATTAATTTAAGAGTAATAGTAAGTTTTATTATTTTTATATTTATGGTTTTAAAGTTTAGATAAAATTGTATTTTAAAAAAAAAAATTGTGTTTAAAATTGAGTTTCATTAATTAATTTAACTTTGTGTTACAATTATAATAGACTTTAAAAACAAATTATATAATTATATCTACATTTTGAAAAGTGATAGTATTGATCTTTATTTTTTCAAATATAAAAGTACTTTTCAAGTATCATTATTTACTAAGGATTTAATAATACACTTCACATATAGGGATACATATTTATTTTAAATGTTGATTATTTTAAAGCCTTCTAATCTCCATTGTCTTGTTAACTCAATTGAATCCATCCATCCACTTAGAATTGGCCCAAAGGAGCATGCAATGTTTTCTATTTGACCATACAAAAATGTTGATTGTGCTTAACATGAGAATAATATGTGTTAGTAGATACAAGTATCTTATGTAATGTTGGTAATAATCTACTAAATATAAGGTTTCAATGATCCATTTCAATATTATCTACTCAAGCCTTTACACTATATTATTCTCTAATTTTCCCAAGTGAGGGGAAGCCTAACATTACTTTTTTTTTTTTTTAATTCCCTAATTGGATATGGATTCAGCTCATGCTTTCTAACCACTCTTATAGTTGATCAAGGTTCTCTCGTAACATATCATTTTAGCATGTTGTATGTTGGAGCATGGTGACATTCAAAATGTGTAAGAGCACTCTAGAATGCTCTAGTGCATTCTAATAAGACTTAGAGCAAGCACTCTAGTGCATTCTAATAAGACTTAGAGCGAGCACTCTAGTGCATTCTAATAAGACTTAGGGCGATCTTTTCTTATGGAGAGAAATGAATTGTTTGTAAAATGGAATCATTAATAAGTTAAGTATTTTCTTGTATTATAAGTGGATATATTCTTATGGTGCATAGAGCATATTTTTTCTATCAAAGATAGTTGAGGGCATGTGTTGAAATAACATAATAGGTTGGGTACTTGTACGCAAGCTTGTTTCATGTTTCAGTACATTTGAATCTCTTATGACACCATTAATAGTTAGGCACATTGTTGTATTGGAAAAGTGTTTCTTCAGGTGTAAAATCCAAGGACTAATAATATGTGATGTGTGAAAATGTTAATTTTATGAATGGGACATAAATTAAATTATTTTTTCACTCTTTTAAAATGTTATACAAGAAAAATATTTATCATCGGCTATCTTTAAATGTTGATTTGTGGAGTATTAGAAAGATCATTCACTCTATTGTTATTCAATTTCCAATTTGTTAGGGACCTAACCTCCCTAACCCCTCACATAGGTAGAATAATATATTTTCCATGTAATAAAGGACAATATTAATAAGGCCTAGTAATAATGAAGAATAAGTCAAATGTAAGAAGACCTAATAGAAGCTTCCATTTCTAGACAATATTACTCTAGAATGTTCTTTTGGTAGATAGATTTAGTATAAATAGGAGTCGAGAGCATGAGAAGCTTTTGTCTTGAGAATTATTGTAATAGAGCGTTTCTCTGCTGGAAGTTGCCCCCTCGAAGAGATAAGTGAACATTGTTTCGTATCAATAAAGGTATTATTTTGGTGTTTTGGTTTCATCTATTATGTTGTTTTTTTGTTATTCTCTACAATATTTTTGTTTTCGGCTATTATAATAGATCTGGTACCTTACAAGTGGTATCAAAACACTTTCCTTAGCAGAAAATTGTGGGTTATTTTTTTTCAGGGTAGAGACGTATTTCGACATATTAAAGACACAAAGATATGATGGTCAGTGCTTAAATCCGTGATTCAGGAAGCATACACACAAGAACTAAAAGTGGTACTTAAGTGCACATTGTTGGCCACCCTTGTAACCCATGTTGGTATCCCTTTGAGTTGTAGTGCATCAGACAAGCCTAGATATCTTGAAGCCCTCTGTAGATATACCAATCGACCTCTTGACTGCTATAGTTCCACTGAGAACAACACTCGAGAAGATACTCCTTAGTACCTGGGTAGTCGGGTAATACGGCTAAGGGCACAGTCTATCCTCCTTAGTTGGTTCCCTGAGATATTAGGTCAAGTACTATTGTTGGACCTCGCACATATATCAAAGAGATGTAGCATAGGGCAAACTATTGTCTGTAGAATCCCTAAATACCTAACCCTTAGGACAAAAACATGAACAGAACAAACAAGATCTATTGCCATGCAACTGTGCCTCTTGCATTCTGGTTTCAAAATTCCTACACATTTCTTCCTACTAATCATTTGGCCATTTTGCCACTGCAATATTATGTAGATGAGAGTATAACTCTATAGAATAAAAAAAAAACATTGGATCTTGTCGGCACCATTATTTGAGACCTATCCAATTGGATTCTTCTCTTCGCCTTGATCGCAGTCATACCTATAATTTTTCAACAATTTCCTTTCCCGTGGACCCAACCCCTTTCTGTCACTCAAATGGAAAAATATTTCTCTTTGTACGACATTACTGATGAGTTGGCCAAACTCAGGTATGGTGTTATCCATCTAGATCCATAACATTGGCAATGGTGGAAATGGAGAAAACATTTATGCCAAGGGTATGTGGCTTGGAAACAATTTGTTGTAGAACTTTATGAATGATTTGACATTGACACCCACCTTTTAGGCCATTTCAAAAAGTTGAAAAAATTTGGCACAGTGGAAGACTTTATAACGACTTTTGAGTGATTGGATTTCTACACAGAGGGCATGTCTGATGCTTTTTTCCAAGACTGATTTATCATTTTCCTCAAGGATGAGATTTGTGCCCACGTCCTCATGGCTCTCCCTCAGAGTTAGGTGGAAGATACTAAAAGAGACAAGGAAGCACAACAGGTTGTCCCTTCCCAAACCATAAAACCCTCCTTTATTCCTCTCCCTAAACCAATGACTCCCACTCCTCCTTCCACTCCACTAAAGATCCAAAAATTGACCTAGGAAGAAATGGTTGAATGCCAACTAAAGGGCCTTTTCTATAATTGTGATGACAAATATTTTCCTGGGCACAGGTGTAAGGAACAAAATATTTTCATGGCCATATCTAAGGATGTTTCTGAAGAATATGTCGAGGCTCCCCCTGTGGCCGAGTCATCCGAACCCTTTGACATGACTCCACCATCTGAGTCCCTGAATTCTCTCACTGGCTTCTATGCTCCCAAAACCCTCAAGCTAATTGGTTACATTAAGAATCGAAAGGTCATCATCCTTGTTGACAGTGGAAGCATCCATAATTTTATTCATCACTACATTTACCAAGAAACTATTTTCTATGTCTGAGCAGTCAACATCTTTCAAATCATGATTTCCAATGGCAGTTCCATGAAATGTGGAGGGTGTTGTGAAAATGTGTGTCTCCAAATTGGTTAGTACGACATGAAATCTCATATGTTTTCTATCGACATGGGTGGTTGTGACATTGTGTTGGATGTTGAATGGCTAAGGACTCTGAGTCCCATTCTCATGGATTTTAAGGAATTAACCATGCAATTCAACCAAGAGGGCTAACAATATAAGTTACAAGGAATCATAGTAGGTTCCCCTGAGATCATCAGTTCCCATCACATGGAAAATATCCTCAAAAAGGTGATTATGGAATCATTTCACAACTCCATTCCATTCACGCCACTGAGACACCCTTTGTGCCTCCTGATCTCCAATCCGTCCTCTCCAAACATCAAGTTGTTTTTTCCACTCCCCAAGGACTTCCTCCTTCCTGTGGTGTTCATGATCATTCCATTCCCCTCATCCCCAACAACCTTCCTTCCAAGGTTCGTCCATATTTCCATCCCTTTTCCTAGAAAAATGAAATTGAGAAAATTGTTCAAGAATTTCTCGCCACAGGCGTTAGCCATCCTAGTAATAGCCCCTATTCTTATCCTATGGTCATGGTACTTAAGAAAGAAGGATCTTGGCACATGTTTCCTGACTTTCGTTCCCTCAAGAAACTCACCATCAAAGATAAATTTCTCATTCATGTCATTGATGATCTCTTGGATGAATTAAGTGGTGCCCAGTTCTTTACTAAACTTGATCTTCATTCTAACTACCACCAGATACGTATGAAATAGGTAGACATTCCTAAAATTGCATTTCAAACTCATGAGGGCTACTATGAGTTCCCTTTCATGCCCTTTGGCTTGTGTAATTCTCCCTCCACTTTCCAAATCCTCATGAATCATGTCTTCCATCCTTTTCTCCGTTATTTTGTCTTAGTTTTATTTGATGATATTCTCATCTATAGTAAAACCTGGACAACCCATCTTGCTCATGTAGATCGAGTTCTTCATCTACTCTCTCAGCACCAATGTTTCCTAAAACAATATAAATGTTATTTTGGAGCCTCATAAGTCAAGTACTTGGGTCATATTGTTGGCCAGGAAGGTGTCAGGGTGGATCCTAAGAAGATTGAAGCTATGCAGGATTGGCCTTGCCTAAAGACTCTCGAACTCTTGCATGGTTTTCTAGGTTTAACAGGTTATTGTCACAAGTTTGTTAGGAATTATGGAAAGATTTCATCACCTCTCACTTCTCTCCTTAAAAATAATTATTTCACTTGGATTCCTGTAGTTGATCAAGCCTTGAAGGTGACTATGTGAACCACTCATATCCTGTCCCTTCCTGATTTCACAAAGACCTTTGTCCTAGAATGTGAAGCATCCGAGAAAGGAATTAGAGCATTCCTTATGAAATATGGTCGGCCTTTGGACTTTACCAACAAATGTTATGATCCAAATACTCAAAATATCATAAAATAACAAAAGTACACACCATGTACATAATGTAAACATGGAGCACAACTCTAATATAGATAAGTTACACAATAACTCCTTAAATAATAGGGGAACCCCTCCAAATAATCCAATACAATTCCTACTTCACAATTCTCCCTCTAAATAAACCAATACCATTCATACTTCACAATTCACATGTCAATAATTAATACATGATCTCTTGCACATGAGGCCCCTTTATCACTAGGCTGACCCTATTACATATGTATTTAAACATTACATGTATATTTAGGCCCATA
>ML778376.1:474994-566788 GCA_009831015.1 Picea engelmannii | reverse complement strand
ATATGCCCCCCCTTGGGTCATAACATAACATTTGGTACCATAGGTCAAGGTCTTGGGGTTTCGCTGCTACACTTGAGACACCTTGGAATTTTAGCTATAATATTTTTTCTACGGTGTTTAAAAAGGAACCCCTTGGAGTATATTTAGTAGATGGATCAAGGTACATGGGGTTACAATTTCATCTCCTAACGCCTTACACTTTCGGAGATATAGCCTGTGTAATATAGGTTTCGAGAATCATCCTGAATTTAGTCATCACATAATTTCGATTTACTCCTTGGCCAAGAATATGTCTATACCATGAAAGTTATTGTGTCCACTCTTTTTCATGTGATATCTTTCTCTCACGATGGAAGAATTGTGGCTATTGATCAACTTTCATGTGTTTGTCCTGAATTGATTACCAACCCCATGACCTCCCTAAACAGTTCTTATACGCAAACAATATCACCCCCACCACATGTCAATTATGTGGTGTTATCTCCCATGCCTTCAGCTTCCGATGAAGATGAGCCTATCACTGTAAGCTCAACATTTTGTGATTTAGATCTGGTAGTTGACATGGTGATCTCTTCAATAGGGCTAGTAGAGCATGATCTCCTTACCCCTGTTGCGACCCTCGACGAGTGATCCTTCCAGAGCATTGTTCTTCCATTCAATGAAGATCTCTTGGAAGCCATGACCGAGTTTTGTCCCTTGACATGTATTCCTTCTAGAGTATTATCCTCTTGGAAGCCATGATCAAGAAGAAACTACGAGGATAGTTTTCGCATCTCTGTAGAAACCTCATTAAAAAATGAAACAAAGATTACGAGCATAGTTTTCCCCTCTGTAGCAAGCTTGTTAAAAAATGAAACAGAAATATGAGGATTGAACCTAGAACTTGGAGCATAGTTTTACTTCTCTGTGGAAAGCTCGTTAAAAAATGAAACAGAGGTCCTGAGCATAGTTCTTTTCCTATGTCAAGCTCGTTAAAAAAAGAAACAATGACCTCTCCCATTGAGTCGAGTCTTTCATTAGGTCTCATATTTGAACCTTCCTTTCATCCACCCTTATCTTTTTTCTCCATATGATGTAGAAATTGGCGACAACCTCAAAGTCGACGAATGAATTGAAGCTTTGGGGGGCATGTCGCCAGCCTTTGATTATCATTATAGAGTTAAACCGCTAGATTTTCAAGATGGGGCAGAGTACCAACCATCCCTGGGTATCCCTACCTTTAGAAATTATGTTGGGAATTTACAAGCATAATTTAATTTTGTTTCAAGCTTGTGTAAAAATGAAACCAATACTGAGCTTAGTCTTTGTTTTTTCTCGTGCTCGCAAAAACATGAGAATGTAAATAAGTATACTTTCATCACTTTTTTGGACTCGTAAATGTCATACGAAAAAGGAACCCCCTGGAGTCTCCTTTATGCTCTTTTTAGACTCTCTAAACATGAAAAGATTGTCGAGTGATCTTGATTCCTTTCACACTCATTAAAAGGTTTGAAAGGGAGTCTTTCGAGTGGTATTTTATCTCTTTTTCGGCCTTGCAAGACTAAAATTACGAAAAAGGACAACCCTGGAGTCATCTTTAAGTTCTTTTTAGATTCTCTAAACATGAAAAACCACCGAGTTTTCCATCTTTGGACTCGTTAAAAATTACACATTGAAGGGCCCATATGGGATCGAACCCTTACTTCTTCCAGTTCGTTAAACAAAGGAAGAGGGAATTACCAAAGGTGATTTATATCAAGCATGTGTTATCCTCCTTGAGCTCGTTAAATTAAAAAGAGGTACTTGTCTATCTAGGTGGGGGAAAAAATTGAAGAAAGTGGGTCAAGTTTTTGAGAATTCTTTATGGCATATTTTGTCTCCCTTGAACATGGCACCTGTTTGCATCTCGTATTAAAATTAGGTAATCTTCTTGACTTTGAGTCACACCAATTCCATTTGTCACCATACTTTTTCGTCCAGCTGAAGAGTACTCTTATTGTTGTCACATTACATTTTGGTACTCGTTGAATCAATGCTACAAGCTAGTTGTCGTGCCTCATCATGTTCACTTCAAACCATCCATATGCAATATTACCAGTTTCCATTTCCTGTGTCATTCCATACTCATTTGATTCACCATCTTACATCACTTTCCTATGTCAATTTCATGTCGATTATGGGGGATACATCAAGGCCCTCCTTCGACAAGTATTTTCCTATTGACTTCAACATATCATCCAAGAATTAGACTTAGAAACCAATTAGTACCTTGGGACCTACATGCCTCATTGGCAAGCCTCCTCTCTTCCAATAGTGGGTTTACATCATTGACCTTTGATTTGATGATTCCACAAATGTTCGATCTCAGCTCATTTATTCACATTCGCTGGAATGTACTAGGGTACTTTGGGAGTCATTGACATCATTCGTGATTTCCCTCGCACTTGTTAATGGTTTACCTCAATGACCGGTAATCAAGTGGTTTCTACCATGTTCGACATCCAAACATCTATTCACATGATTAGATTCGTACCACATCGGGATCGTTAAGAAGACCCTAGGTTGAGTGTTCACTCTGATATCTACTTTACCCATGCCGTGAAAGGAGATCATTTGAGCACATTGATATATATATATACTGCCACATAGATCCACTTTGTATTGGTCTGTGGCTATGTTTTGTCATCTCGTAGCTCCACTGTGTATTTTTCGTCGCTACATTTAGTTCATGTCATAGAAGTATGGATCCACATTGTATCTTCGGTGGCCATATCCTTAGTCAATATTTTTTCTTGGATTTGCAGTGTATTGGTCAGTGACCATGCTTTGAGTCATTTTGTATTCCGAGCATAAGTATGACTACCTCGGAAATGGAACATATATTAATATTGTTTGGTGGTTGTTTGCAGCTTCTTCTAGGTTCTCCAACTCCACACCCTTGCATTAAATATTTGTAAAGTGTTTTGGCCCCCAGTTTCACTTCTGACCTCACACTTTAGGGGGCATACCGTGACACATGAAATTTTCACACCTAGGTACCTCGCCCTAAGTGTTGTAAGTGTCATATAAGTGTTTTATACACCTTAATACCATGGAATAACCTACATCACAATCCCTAGTCAATGTGGATGAGGGATATATTACATGAAGGCCAAAATACCAAGTGCACATGAATTATTATTAATATTCATGAAAAATAAAGTAATTAAGTGTGAGAATCGACCTCAAATTTGGTTTCCTATTGTTTAGGCAAGGTGGAGGATCTCATAGATGGTTGAAATATTTCCTCCTTAAAATACTTGAGAGATATTTCCTCCCTAAAATCCTTAAGAAATATTTTCTCCTTAAATATCTTATAGATCCCTTTTTTAGTGGATCTGATGAGAGATCCTCTCCATGGTGGTTAAGCCTCCAAATCCTATATAATGAGGGATTTCCATGAACGAAGAAGGCATAGAGGAGTTTAGAGATACCAAACTTATGATCTCACAAGGAATATACTGGAAGCAAATTGGAGGTATCAAACTTATGGTCTTGGAAACTTTGTGCAAGGGTTGGACAAGGAGGACTTGGAGAGGTTGTTGTGACTTCAACAATGGTTTGTAAGTATCTCTTTTGAGTTCTCATTAATACATGTGCTTGGCATATTTCCTTCAAGTTTGTGTACATTTTCATGGACTTGTATTTTTGGATGAATCTAGTTTTAAACTAATCATGGTAGAATAGGAAGTATGCTTTGTCTTGGTTTATTGGATTGCAAGACTTGTTGAAAGAATTGGAGATAAATATAAACTTGGATTAAGCGAGGACAAACTTCATAAAAAGGTACTCATACTTTATTCCTCTTCTCTATTGAATATCTTATCTTTGTTTAAAGGAAAGTCAGTGTTCAAAGTTAGCACTTTTCTGTCTTGGTCATAGGGGTCTAAGAACCAAGAGGGAATTCACCTGTTCGCAGAGGAATTTTCCTACAATAGCCACTAAAATCAACACAAAACTTGGGGTACGATAGTTGGACCTCATCTTCCCTCTCACATTCCTTTCAAGATTACAGTACAGGTTTGTGGTCGGGTCATTCCTCGGACACTGATAGATGAAGGTCCATCCGTTAATATTTTATCCTCTATTTCTTGGAAAGCTTTCAGTTATCCTCAGCTTGTACTAGTTACATAGAATCTGTTAATGTTTAACAGAAGAACCAGACACCCTTTAGGAGTCCTTCCTCAGTTTCCTGTAACTTTGGGAGGGAAAAATGTATTTATTGATGTTATGGTAGTCCGGGACCCCTTGGATTTTCATTTACTCCTTGGGCGAGATTATGTCTATGCCATGAAAGCTATTGTGTCCACTCTTTTTCATGTGATATATTTCCCTCATGATGGAAGAATTGTCGATATTGATTAACTTTCATGTGTTGGTACTGACTTGATTACCAACCCCATGACCTCCCTAAATGATTCTTATATGCATATAGTATTGCCCCCGCCATAGGTCAATTATGTGGCATTATCTCCCATGCCTTAAAATATCATTTAGGAACTTGATCCTGAAAAACCTTCATTTAGGCCCTCAAAATGGCCCCAGAAGTTAAAACTACTAAAAATAGTAAATTGCCAAAATTGTCAGAAAATTGTTTTGAGTTAGTTGGAAAAGGTGGGTGGACACCGATATCCATATGGATCAATCCACCCTCCTTAGGAAGAAATGGTATCCATTTTGTTGAGGTCCCCCATTAGATGAGGAAATTTCTGTTGAATTTGGCTCCGGTTGAGCCACTTGCCTTGGTGCAGGAGCTGCCCTGCTTTAACAACTCGATAAAGCTGGATCCTTTGCTGTTGAGTGCCCTTGATCTGTGTGTCCACAATTTGATCATTGGATGCCTGTTGTAAGAATTCAGGGTTGAGCTCTGTTCATGTCAGTTGTTCTGCTACTTCTGAGGTGTCCAATAATGGTGGGAAATAAGGGCGAAGGAGATCCACGTTGAACACTGGGTGCAGACCAAGGAAGGGAGGAATGTTGAGCTCAAAAGTATTGTCCCCCATGGCCTTGGTGATAGTGTACGGCCCATAACGGAGTGGGAAAATCTTTCGATGGGGTCCTTTAAGGTGTTCTTTCTGCAAGTGCAACCAAACTTTGTCGACCACCTGAAACTTATGTGGCACCCGATGTTGATCATGGTGCTTTTTGTACTTTTCATTGGACCTCTGTAGGATATCTTGAACCTATTGGCATATGTGATGGATCCACTCAATGAACTAGTTGTCTTTGTCAACTTCAGCTGGAGTAGGATGTTGAAAAGTCAACAAGAAACATGTGTCTAATTTACTTTTCCCTTAAATAAATTGGACAATAAATATTAATCTATTATTTCATTCATATCTGAGTGAGTTGGATTTGTAATAGAACTATAAGTGTAGTTAAGTGAGTTAAGATCAATTGTACTAGTTGTAACTAAACTTGCACTAGTGAGAGTTCAATAAATTAGTGAACTCACATGCAACTGAAGATTCGCCACGGTTAACTACATGCATGTCAGATCCAGTGGAGACCCAGTTGAGATAACAGGTGAAAGGGACAGTTTGGCTATCAATTGTGATTTAATAACACATGCAGTAGATATGCTTATGAGCATGTGCAAACTAGGAAATTTGTAATTCAATTGTGAGAATTCTAATTGCAGAGATTGTGCAGAGGAGGCAAGCTATTTGGACACAGGAATTGGCACATGTGATTGTTGATTTGTGTATGACAGTGTGAGACGATTGTATTGTACTGAGAGCTCTTGGATTAGAGTTTTGTATGAGATTGTTTCATGATTCATGATATACATAATATATGATAGTGGGGTTTTTAGCTTTATGATTTCCCGGTAAAACTTTTGTGTTATGTGTTCTTGATATTTCACTTTGTGATTGTGGTTGTGATCGTGGTTTAATTTTCCACAAGAATAATAGTAGAAGCAATTATGTATTTAACAGTGGCATATAATTGTTAGATCAGGAGAATCGCAAGAAATACTTAATTTGTATTGAAATTTTTGCATGGTATCAGAGCCACGGAGGCCACGGAGCTAAGGAAGTGAGGGGCAAACATAATTTCATTCTCGCAGGTCCCGTCTCTAGCAGGGTGCAAAATTTAGTATTGTCAACTACGCACAGTTCTCAAAGAAGAAATTCTCGCACCCTAGATAAAGGAGAGGTGCAAACTTCCCTGATAATTCTCGTAGGATGATCAAGGGAGAGGTGAAAACTCCCCTCACCCTACAGTGCATTACAGTGAGAAATTCCTAGTCAAGTTTGTAGGCTATACACGGGAAAGGTGCAAACTTACCTCAGGCTACTCACTGGTGGGGTGCAAACCTCCCAGGGAAAGAGGGATTGCAGCAGTTGAGTTTTGGTGGTTGGATAACATTCGAATTTGCAAGATTTTATTGGTGCAACAGTTGATTCAAGATCAAAATGTCTTTCAATGGCTTGAGGTTGGAGTATGCACTCGAGGGTAGCTCTAAATACATTGCTTGGAAGGATAGGATGGAGGCAGTACTCGAAGACAATGGATTGAAGGATTACATTGATAGAGATGTTCCTAAGCCAGATGCGACAGATACTGCAAATCTTGATGCATAGCAAAAGAATGTGGCGAAGGCGACAAGGATTCTGTTGGAGGGAGTATGAGACCACATTGTCTAGAGTCTCCATGGGAAAACCACACCACATGTAATGTGGAAGGTTTTGACGGATCTGTTCCAAAACAGTAGTGACCATAGGAAATTGGCGCTCAAAGATAAACTCAGGAATATCAAGAAGGAAAAGGGCGAAACCATTCCAAAATATCTCACGAAGTTTGTCCAATGTCAGGATGAGCTTGGAAGTGTGGGAATAATGGTCGCTGATGATGATTTGGTGAGCTTGGCACTCCTAGGGCTTCCTAAGAGTTGGCACAGTTATCAAGACTCTATCAATGGAAGGGAACAATTGCCAGATTGGGAACGACTATGGTCGGATCTAGTGCAAGAGGAGTTCAGGCGGAACAACAGAGATGGATATTCATCAAAGCATGATGATGAAGAGGATTGTGCTTTGATTTCCAAGGCAAGGAAAGGAAAAGGGAAGAAATTCCATCCAAAATTCGAGTCTAAAGTCAAGAAGATGGATTTTTCCAAAGTGAAGTGTTTTCACTATCACGAACATCGACATCTCACTACTAACTGTCCACAGAAGAGGAAGAACAAGACGATTGCTAGAGATGCAACTAGTGAGGCTCTTGTCTCGCAATTTGAACTTGACTTCGCTTTGATCACATGCATGGATTCAAGTGCATCGGGATCGGTGTGGTATTTGGATAATGGTGCTTCCTTCCACATGACGGGAGATAAAGAGTCTTTCATTGACTTGGAGGAGAAAGATCTCAGAATGCATATAGAGATGGGCGACGATGGATGATATAGTGCAACTGGTATTGGTACCATTACCGTTCAGAGGGATTCAGGTAAACCATTTCAATTAAAAAATGTTATGCATGTTCCAAGTCTGAAGAAAAACCTGGTCTCAGTCGCAATGTTGGAGGACAGAGGCTATGATGTTGATTTTAGTAGTGGAAAATCCTACATGTGACATAAAGCAATGGGTCAAGTCAAGAAGATAGGGATTCGAGTTAAGAATCTCTACATGCTGGAGGTAGATGGCTGCAGTGCCATGATAGGCAAGGCAGAAAAAGTGGTGAGTCGGGATGAGGGCGAATTATGGCACAGGATATTGGGCCATCTTCATCATGGAGCCTTGAATATCATGCAACAAATATCTACTGGACTTCCAAGGGGAACACTTGCTCAGTTAGATCAGTGCAAGGGGTGCACCCTGGGGAAGTATGTAAAGTCCACCTTTCATGAAAAGGAGAACCGTGCTTCGGTAATCCTAAAGAGAATTCACACATACGTGTGTGGACCATTCTCGGTTGCTTCAACAACAAAACATAGGTATTATGTTACTTTTGTTGATGACTTTTCTCATAAATGTTGGATATTCTTCATGCAGAAGAAGCATCAAACATTCTCAAAGTTCTGTGAGTTTAAAGCATTTGTGGAGAAAGAGTCGGGGAATCAAGTGAAGGCTCTAAGGAGCGATAATGGTGGAGAACACATTTCTAACGAATTCAAATACTTTTGCAGTAGAGAAGGAATTCGAAGAGAACTCATAGCGCCTCATAACCCACAACAAATTGGGGTCACGAAGAGAAAGAACAGAACAATCGTGGGTGCAGCACGAGCGATGTTTCATGATCAGGGCCTACCAATCCATTTGTGGGTAGAAGCATGAAATACTATGGTTTATGTGCAGAACCATTATCCTCATAGAGTACTTGGCATGATTACATCTAAAGAAGCTTTTACTGGTAAGAAACCTGATGTTTCTCATTTTAAAATTTTTGGCTCATCTGTTTATGTGCATGTGACCAAGGATTCCAGGAAGAAGCTGGAACTGACTGTTGAAGTTGGGATATTTGTGGGGTACACAAAAACACCCCATAATTATCGTGTGTATTTGTCGAACAGTAAGATGACTGTTATGCTACGGGATATAAAATTCGATGAGGGGAAAGCCATGCTGTTGTCGCTTGAGAGGGAGCTATACTTGCATGCAGAAGAGGAACTGCTGGTTCCCAAAGATGAGTCTCAAGATGTGGATCAGCCACATGAGGAGGTTCATGGAGTGGAGGAAACCACTCAAGAAGAGCCATCCATCATAAATGGAAGAAAGCACACCATGAAAGCTGACAGATTGAGACTAGATGTTGCACAAAATGTAGGAGCCCCTACTTCACAGCGCAGATAGAGACAGTCTCCTGATCGATTTGCTGGATACATGGCTCTCATGAGCAAATGTGTTGTGACTGAACCATATTCCTTTCAGGAAGCAATGCAGGATCCCACTTGGTTTGATGCTATGGTAGAGGAGTATGACTCCATTCTCAAAAATAGTGCATGGGAAATTGTCCCAAGACCGATTGATAAATCAGTGGTAGGTTCGAGATGGATCTACAAGGTAAAGAGAGCTGTTGATGGGAGTGTGGAGAAATACAAGGCCAGGTTTGTGGCCTGGGGCTTCTCACAGATCAAGGGGATAGATTATGATGAGACCTTTGCACCTATTGCAAGGTGCTCTTCCATAATATCCATCCTTGCACTCTCAACGTAGATGGTCTGGCCCATTCATCAGATGGATGTAAAAACTACGTTCCTCAATGAGATCATTGAGGAAGAAGTGTAGATTGAAAAACCAGAAGGTCTTGAGACCTTTGATAGAGAGTCACATGTGTGCAGACTCAAGAGAGAACTGTATGGGCTGAAGCAAGCACCCCGTGCTTGGTACACTCGGATAGACAGTTATTTCACTAGATTGGGCTTCACCAAAAGTGAAGCGGATGCAAACCTATACCAAATTGTGGTGGAGGGTAAGATTTTAATCACTGTTCTTTATGTTGATGATTTAATACTGACTGGTGATGAGCAGTTGATACACTCATGCAAGGATTACCTTGCAAAGGAGTTCGATATGAAGGATTTGGGCCTTCTTCATTATTTCCTTGGATTGGAAATATGGCAGCGAGATGGTGAACTTTTTGTGTCTCAAGGAAAGTATGCATGAGAGATATTGGGTAAGTTTCACATGGAGGGATGTAAACCCATGGATACTCCTCTTTCAGGAAAATGGAGGAAAGAGGATGCTACTTCTAGAGAAGTAGTGGATGCTACTGTCTATCGACAATTAGTGGGTTCTCTAATGTATTTAGTGAACACGAGACCAAACATTTTCTATCCAGTTAACCGACTAATTCAAGAGATGGTTAATCCTACCAAAATCTTTTGGAAGGTGGGTAAGCATGTCCTGAGATATCTGAAGGGCACATCTCAGTATCGATTATGGTACAGACAGAAACATGAGGTGAAGTTGCATGGCTTCACGGATGCAGATTGGGCAGGAAGCCCAACGGATAGAAAGAGCACATCAGGGGGGATATTTAGTATCAAATCTACAACTGTTTCTTGGTACAGCAGGGAAAAAAGATCCATGGCACTTAGTTCAGTGGAAGCAAATTATATGGTAGCAAGTCAAGTTGCATGTGAGGCTATCTAGATGAGGAAGATCTTGGTTGGTTTGTTTGGTTCTCATTTAGATATGACAATGATTTATTGTGATAATCAAAGTTGCATTAAACTCTCGATTAATCCTGTGTTTCATGACAGATCTAAGCATATATATCTCCGGTATCATCATCTCAGAGATTGTGTGCAGTGGAAGATCATGTTGCTTCAATACATTCCTATGGAAGATCAGGATGTAGACATTCTAATGAAGGTGCTCACCAGAAGCAAATTTGAATATCATAGAGACAGTATTGGGGTGAAGGATAATCCCTTTCTTGTTGAGAGGGAGTGTTGAAAATTCAACAAGAAACATGTGTCTAATTTACTTTTCCCTTAAATAAATTGAAAAATAAATATTAATCTATTATTTCATTCATAACTGAGTGACTTGGATTTGTAACAGAACTATAAGTGTAGTTAAGTGAGTTAAGATCAATTGTACTAGTTGTAACTAAACTTGCACTAGTGAGAGTTCAGTAAATCAGTGAACTCACATGCAACCGAAGATTTGCCACGGTTAACTACATGCATGTCAGATCCAGTGGAGACCCAGTTGAGATAACAGGTGAAAGGGATAATTTGTCTATCAGTTGTGATTTAATCACACATGTAGTGGATATGCTTATGATCATGTGCAAACTAGGAAATTTGTAATTCAATTGTGAGAATTCTAATTGTAGAGATTGTGCAGAGGAGGCAAGTTGTTTGGACACAGGAATTGGCACATGTATTTGTTGATTTGTGTATGACAGTGTGAGATGATTGTATTGTACTGAGAGCTCTTGGATTAGAGTTTTGTATGAGATTGTTTCATGATTCATGATATACATAATATATGATATTGGGGTAGCTTTACGCTTTCCCAGTAAAACTTCTGTGTTATGTGTTCTTGATATTTCACTTTGTGATTGTGGTTGTGACAATGGTTTAATTTTCCGCAAGAATAATAGTAGAATAAATTATGTATTTAATAGTGGCATATAATTGTTAGATCAGGAGAATCGCAGGAAATACTTAATTTGTATTGAAATTCCTGCACAGGAGATGAGTCGGTGAAGGTGACCGCAAGGGGAAGTGCAAGATCTATGGGACCCAATGGTTGGAATCCCAACCCCACCTGAAAGGGGCTATGGTAGGTTGAGCTATGCAGGGCTGAGATGCAGCTATGCTAGACGTAGGGAAGGCTCTCATCCCATGTGAGAGGGTGCTTTGAATTATACATGTGAAGGATATGCACAATTATTCTATTTACAACCTTGGTTTGGCCATCTGTTTGGGGGTCAAAGGCCATGGATTTGGTGAGCTTGGTGTCTAGCAGTGACCAGAGGCTTGACCAAAATGTGCTGAGAAATTGACTATCCTGATCTAAGACAATGGTTTGTGGGATTCCAAAATGTACCCAGACTTGTTCAAAGAAGAGCTTGGTAGTGGCCTCTGCTGTGATGCTCTTCTTGTAGGCAACTAGAATCGCCATCTTAAAAAAGCGATCAACAACAAAAAAAAAACAGTCATTTTCCCACTTGGTGGATGGGAGGCCCGACACGTAGTCCATTGAGATGGATTCCCATGGCCTGACAGGAGTAGGAAGAGGGGTTTACAAGCCCTGTTTCTTAGTGGTCGGTTTGGCAATCGTGCAGGCAGTGCAAGACCTGATATACTTGTTGACCTCCTATCGAATTTTCGGCCAGTAGAAATGTTTCTGTAGCATCACCACTGTCTTTTCAAAGCCGAAGTGTCCTACCACCCGACTGTAGTGGGATTCCCATATCATCTTCGATCGCTCACTTGATGGAACACAGATATGGCCCAGACGACACAACAACCCATCCTGGAGATGGAAATTATTGAGAACTACATTTGCACCCAACATTTGGTAGGTGGTGGCGAAGTCAGGGTCTGTCTCATAGAGTTGGGGCCATCTAGATGTCCCATGGCTGCAAGAGCCTAGCACCATGGTCAGTGTCGCGACTGGCGGTCTACTGAGGCAATCCGTGATGTGATTTGTGCTTCATGTTTTATACTTGATGTTGAGGTGGAATTGCTGCAAGTATGTGGACCACTTTTGATGGCGATAATTCTACAATTTTCCTTGTGTATGCATGAACTATAGTGGCTTATGATCAGTGTGGATAACTGTCTCCTTCCCAAGAATGTAATGTCTCCACTGGCTGTAGGCTTGTACAATGGAGTACATTTCCTTATTGTATGTAGGGTACTTATGGACAGTGTCTGATAGTGTCTCACTATGATAGGCCACAGGGTGGTCGTGTTGAGTGAGAACAACGCGCACAACATAGTTTGAAGCATCTATCTCAATTTGAAAGGGATGTTGTAGGTATGGTAGTGAAAGTACTGGGGCTGAGCACAAGCGCTGCTTCAAATCATTGAATGCTTCTTGTTGGGACTGGCCCCACAAAAATTTTGCCTTACCACCACCCCTGTTTATTTGGCTGAGGGCCCATGCAATATGGGAGAATCCCAACACGAACCTGCAGTAGAAATTGGCAAGGCCCAAGAAGCTCTGAAGCTCAGTGAGTGTTGTTGGGGCTGGGCAGTCACAGATGACTTGGAGATTGGTTGGATCCACATGTATGCCATGTTGATCAATGATGTATCCTAGGTAATGGACCCTGTCCATTCCGAAGGAGCATTTTCCCAAGTTGGCATATAGCTTTTGTTGTCGTAGGGTGTGCAGAACCTACTGAATATGTTGCAAGTGTTCGGCCCAAGTCTTGCTATAAACTAGAATGTCAGCCAGATACACCACTACAAAATTATTGGTGAATGGTCGCAGGATATCGTCCATCATCCTCATGAAAGTGGTTGGAGCATTTTTCAAACCAAAGGGCATGACCAACCATTCAAAAAGGCATTCCTTTGACTTGAAGGCAGTCTTCCATACATCTGTCTATTCTATCAGGACCTGGTGGTAGCCAGACTTTAGATTAATCTTACTGAAGTATTTGGCCCTCATGAGTTGATTAAGGAGGTCATCGATTCAGGGAATCGGGTATTGGTTTCTGACTATGATTTTATTCAAAGCCTGGTAATCAATATAGAGTTGCCTGATTCCATCTTTCTTCTGTACCAGCATGATTCGGCTCCCACAAGGTGATGAGTTGGGATGGATGTGCCCCTTGTGGAGCAGTTCTTGGATTTGTTACTTAATCTCCTCATTCTCTAACAAAGATCAGTGATAGACTGGCCCATTGGGAAGCGGTGCACCGGGGGTCATATTGATGGGGTGCTTGACCTGGCAATGCAGAGGTACCCCTGTAGGTGAGGAGAAGATATATGAGTATTCTTCCATGACCTTATCTACTTGCTTCTGCTGTGTGGAGAGGTTGGTCACAGAGACCCTGGATGTGGCTATGATATTTCTCTTATTCTAAGAGAGAATCATGAAGAAGAAAAACATCCCCGTCTGAGAGATGACCTTCCTGCATTGCTTAGCAGAGATCAAGGAAGTAGCACTAGGTGGGACTGCCTCGGGTATCCTGTACAATTTCCTGTTCAAAGTAATAATAACACTACGAGGTGTAGACTCATATATAACATGACATTTACATAAATAAGGTTGGCCCAAAAGAACATCACAAACTTCGAGAGGAGAAACATCACATAATACCTTGTCTTTGAAGGGCTTGATGCCTTACGCCAGTTGACACTGTTGGCTGACACGAAGATCTCTTCCTTGGCGTATCCATCCAATGGTGTAGGGTTGTGGGTGCGGCGTTGTTGGCAAGGTGAGCTGCTTGACAACCTTTTCTATGATAAGGTTCTTCTGGCTACCGCTATCAACGATGAAGTGCAGCAGGGTGCCTTTTACCCATGTCTGTGAATGGAAGAGGTGCTCTCTTTCTTATGGCTTGTCTGGTTCACCAGGCTGGAGCTTGGTGGTAGCAACGGTGGCAGTGGGTTCTGCATCAATGATTCATCTTCCCCTTTCTGGTTCTGGCTCAGAGTCAGAATCTGCATCTGATTTGAAGTCTTTCACTTTAGCCACCAACGAATGCTTTGAGCGACAATCAATAGTGTTATTCCAAGGGCTCTTATGGAAGTTGCACCACTTCCCGGTATCTTTCTTTGTCTTTTTGGTGTCCTTCTTTTCTTGCAACTTGGACTGGTTGTCCTGATACTGTCCATATTTTCTCTGTCCTTTGTTCTGTGGGTTGGGGCCACCCTTTCCCAACTTTTGTTGTGATGGGTTCCTAGGTCCAAATTGCCGCGTCTTTTGTTTGAGCTTCTGCTCGATTTTGACGGCATATCGACAAGCCGCGCCCAAGGATGAGATTTCCAGAAATTCCATTTCGGTCTAGATGTATCTATGTAGAGGACTGTGATACTTCAACACCATATGTCGCTCTGAATCTTTGATACCCATCTTGGTGTGCAAGGTATGGAAGATATTTGTGAAATTGGGTACTGCTTGGTCTCTTTCTTGCCACAGTGTGGTCCATTTGGTATACAAGTCATCATAACTTTCGACAGGGTAGTATTGTTCCTTAATAGCATCCATGAAGGATTCCCAGGTGGCCATGACTAAAAATAATGAGGTTTCCTCTATTTCCTTTTTCTCACAAAATTTTTCCCACCAATCTTTGACATGGGGAATGACTTTGAGGAGCGCAAAAGTAATCTTTTCTCTATTTGAAAAGTTATGGATAGAAAAATACCCTTCTAGTAGATTCAACCACTTGTCTACAACATTTGTGTCTATCTAACCTTCAAATATAGGAATATCAAAGTTTATTTGTACCTTGAAGGGGGTGGTGCCTCCGTTCGAAGAAGATGCGTCACTTGTTGGTAGCCATCGAAGGATTTGTGTGAAACTATCCATCATCTCGTTCCTCTGTTGTGTGAGGGCTTCCTCAATCAATAGTTTGAAAGGATCTCCTGTCCCATCATATTTCTTTTCTCCTGCCATGAGAGGTCACTTGGGCATGTGAGAGCTACTTTCCTCCAGAGAAACAAGATCGAGACACAACTCTTTGTACTCCGACCTCATTGGGGACATGCATTAAGATGACAAGGAGCATACTGCTATGATACCACTGATCTAGATTTTATGAGAAGAACGAAATGAATATAGATTATTAACAGATGCTTAACACAAAATAACAGAGATACAATAAAACTCATTTTCTATTCAATAATGAAATAAGATGAAACTGTAAAATGCAGCGGAAACAAGCTTGTTGGAATGGTGGCGGCTTATCTCTGAGAAGAGATGTGACGACTGTGCACATTCACAAGAAGAAGATTACAATGAGGCTCTTAAGGAATTTTTACAATAAACAAGAATGCCCAAAACCCTAGACATCCAAAAACCTAACCCTAGGAGATGAAGCGCCAAAAGTCATGTGGGCCTCGTTTGGGTAAGTTAGTACATCAACTTCCCAAGGTCGTAACTTTTGCATACGATCTTTGTTTTAGGCGTGTGATATCCCGTTGGAAAGGGATATTTGAGGATATTCATTTTGGGGGCTCAATCATAAATTTGGCTATAATTGAGGAACTCCATCCTGAAAAACCCTCATTTAGGCCCTCAAAATGGCCCTGGAAGTTAAAACTGCTAAAAATAGTAAATTGCCAAAATTGTCAGAAAACTGTTTTGAGCCAGTTGGAAAAGGTGGGTGGCCACCGATATCCATATGGATCATGTAGCTAGGAGTATTGCACCTTTTTAATATTAATTGTGGGAGGATGTACCAAGTGGTACCCACGGCGTAGTGGTTATGGGCGAATGTATTAAGGCTTGGGCATAGGCGGAGGTTCTGGGGTCGAATCCCATGGACTCTGTTTTTGGTATGTTGGTTATATATATTTTCAATACACAAAGATCCACCAGTAACTTTAGCAGAGTCGCTAGAAGCTCTTCCAACTTGCTTCTAAAGTTGGCGTGGTCCGCCAGATTTGGTGGACCCATCAATTTTTGTTTTCGAAATTCGTTCACGGGTTGTCATTGGGCATTTCCTGCCTACCACGTGGCAACCCTGGATTAGTCCATGTGGTGGCCCCTCATTGGACCACACGCCCCCTGCCAAGTCAACACACCACGTCAGTATTCCACGTTATTCGTACGGAATGTATGGACTGCCACGTGTCATGATCTGACTAGTCCATGGATCGGTCCGAAAAGCCAATAATCGAGTGACACATGGAAGCCTCTGGTGCTACCACATCATCATGATGATTTCATATTGATGTAATCATGCCACATGTCACTTACCTAATCTTCCATGTGAGTTGTACGGATGATGACATCATCCATACAAATGATGACATCAGCAGTATGAATGCTGACTCATCCCCTGTTGATTAGGCTAGGTTGACCAAACTTTGACCGCAAATATATTTCAATCCAAAGCTTTGTTTGACGATCCGTTTGCATCATTAGAAATCTTGCAATGTGCTCTTCACGATCATGCCATTTTCACGGAGTTTTCAGAACTTTGAAAATTTTCCCTTTCTCTGTCTGCTAGAGCCATTCTGAGCGTTATGAGTTGCCTATGTGAGTGTTGAGTTATTCTTAGCCTTCTCTGGATCCTTTTTGGATCATGCCTTCCCACTGAGAGCTTTTTAGACCACCAAAATATTTCATCAATCAACTCGTAAGTTTGGGAAGAGTCCCCTCACTTTGTCCTTCTCGATCCACTTTGCCTTGCTTGGATGTGTGCCTTTTAAGCCTACTTGAAGATAATCAACATCACCCCTACATGAAGTACTCGTCCTCCTGTCCAGGATGATATCTTGTTGTATCTCATCCAAGTACTTAGGTGCAAACTAATCAACTAAAGGTATTGAAACTTCCTCATCTTGATCGATGATCATGGGAGGCTAAAAAAGTTTCAAGTTCTCAACGTTCACATATGAGTAAATCTCCATATAAGGTGGAATATCTAGACAAAAAGCACTCGTACCACTTTTCTCCAAGATAGTGAAGGGTCCATAGATAATGGGCTTGAGTTTCTTTCCTTCACCCTTCAATCTCTCCTTGCTGATGTGAATCCATACCCGGTCTCCAACCTAGAACTGATGATCAACCTCGTGCTTGTCATGTCGATCTTTATAATGTGCTTGAATTTTCTCCAAATATTCCCTGACTTCCTAGTGTATCTGCAGGATTGTCTGGATGAAATTGTGAGCTCTATCCTCTATTTGTTCTTCATTCACATCAACATCTCTCCCATACATCAAGTCCAAAGGAACCTTTGGTAGGTGCCCAAAACATGTCTCAAAAGGTGAACTCTAAGTGGATGAATGTAAATATCGGTTGTACGCATGTTGTACATAGGGTATATGTTCATCCCATAACTTGGGACGCTTGTTGTAGTAGCCTCGAAGAAAAACTACCACTGTTCGGTTTACCACTTATGTCTGTTCGTCGGTCTACAGATGGAAAGCAATGCTCCTCTTCAATTTGGTGTCCATCATTCTCCACAAGCTAGTCCATAAGTCCCCAAGGAATCGAGTATCTTGATCTGAGACGATGGATGTGAGTAACCCAAAGTGAACCCAAACATGCTGAAAGAAGAGATCAGTAGTCTGATCAGTAATGATCTGCTTTTTACATGGCATCAAGATACACATCTTGTTGAACCTATCCACTACAACATACAAATAATCATGACCCCCTTTGGTCACTGGTAAACCCCCTACAAAATCCATGGATACACATTCCCATGGATGGGATGGAATAGGAAGTGGTGAGTATAGCCCCAATTTTCTATTAGTGGGCTTACAAGTAGAAGACTTCACACACCCCTTTACATATTTAGTTACAATTCCTTTGAAAATGAGCCATAGTTTTTCCTACCCAAAAATTCCCAGACACAAGAGAATTATGAGCTTCTCGTATTACATGGACTCGTTCACTTGTAGGAATACATAGCTTTCCAAGATGGTAGAGTAATTTTCCCTGCAGATAATAGTTCTCTACCTATGCACCAAGGGTTAGCTTCGCATATACTTCTTTAAAATATTCATCAATGGCATATTGTTCTACATAGCTATCATGAGATAAAGAAGCATTCTTCAAAACAATAGAAGCAACAATAGAAGGTCTAGAAAGCATATCAACTACCTTTTTAGTTGTACCCTTTTTGTACTTGATTACCAAGTGAAATTGTTGTAGAAACCCCATCCACCTGTAGTGTCGAGATTGTTGCAATTTGGTTTTTTCTTGAAGATACTATAAGGGTTGGTGATCTGTATGTATGATTGTTTCCTTCCCCAACAAGTAGTGTTTCCATTTCTTTATGCTCTAGACTAATGCATACAACTCTTTATCATATGTAGGATAGTTAACAACAACTTGGTTAAAAGTTTCAGAGTGGTAACAGATAGGCTTACAATATTTCATTAATATTGCACCCATGGCATATTCACTGGCATCTATCTCGATCTCAAAAGGATGTTGAAGATTCAACAATGCTAATACTGGTGCAGTACTAATCTTCTCCTTCAAAATATTGATTTTTTTTTTTTGCCTTCCTTCCCACTGAAAAGTGTTCTTCACACTAGTTAAGGCATGCAAAGGAGTTGTTATAAAGGAGAAGTTGGGAATGAATCTCCTCCAATACTGGACTACACTTAAGAATCTTCGGACTTTGGTTACACTTTTTGGCTCAAGCCATTTCACAATTACATCAATTTTGGAGGGATCAATTTTCAATTGTCTTCCTCCTACAATATGACCTAAGTACACAAGTGCAGTCTTTCCAAATTCACATTTAGACAGTTTTACATACAACCTTTCCCTTTGCAAAGTATCCAATACTTTCTATACATGCCTCACATGCTCATCCCAAGTCCCGCTAAAAACAATAATGTCATCTAAATATACAATCACAAATTCATCTAGGAAAGGACTAAATACATCATTCATCACACGCATGAAAGTTGTTGGAGCATTACAAAGCCCAAACAACATAACTAACCACTCAAACAATCCTTGTTTGGTTTTAAAGGAATTTTTCCATGCATCATGTTATGTGACTTTGATTTGATGATATCCACTATGCAAATCCAACTTAGTGAAATAGACAACATTCTTCAAGTGATCAAGTAAATCATCTATGCGAGGAAGAGGGTGTCGATTTTTCACCGTGATTTTATTTAAGGCCCAATAATCGACACACATTCGCCATGTACCATCTTTCTTTGGCACCATCACGATCGGAGAACCACAAGGAGATGAACTAGGCTTGATGACCCCTTGATCCAATAAGCCATGTACCTGCTTCTTGATCTCTGTCATCTCCACAACTGACATCATGTACATGCCCACATTAGGAATGGTAGAATCCTGATGAAGATGTATCTCATGTTGGATTTCCCTCTTAGAAGGTAATCCATTTGGTTCCTGAAAAATATCATCATAATTAGAAACAATATCAATTAATTCCTTTTTATGAGATGGATCACACCCTTGGAAAGAGTTGGATGTCTCAACATATTTCTCTCTGACAACCATGAGTACATATCTCTTATTAGTGTTTATGAGTCTTTTCATTTTTCCTACACTAACAAGTGTTGTATATACCCTCACGCTATGAGATCTAACAATATATTACACTCCCCCTTTAGTAAGGTGCTATTTTTTCTCATGACAAAATAAGACTACTTTTCTATCATAAAGATAACGACTTTCCAACACTATGCCACATATATCAAGTGGTAAAACATCCAAATCCACTTCATCAATCAATTTTGAAGAAATAGAAAATCTGATCCTACATTGTTTGGTGACATTAAGTTTTTCTTTATCACATACCCAACCAAGAGGATAAGGCTTTGAATGTGGTTTCGTTTCAAGAACCATCTTTTTGACAATTGCTTCAGATATTAAGTTTACTTGGGAACCTGGATCAAATAATGTATCTATCTTAGTATGTTTAGATACAACTCTGATATGAAATAACTCATTCCTCTTTCATTCATCAACATGAGATTCAACATTGGAACTAGAAATAGCATGAAGAGAATATTTACCTTGTACTCTAGCCACTGTGATATTTCCTTCATTTCCTGAATCAGAACCAAGATTTTGTTGCACCATAGCAACGGTCTTTGTCTTCCCCTTTCCACCGAACTATTTCAGTTTCTTTTCTGGACACAGTTTCCAACAATATTCTTCATCGTGACTACTCTTATTGCAATGAGTGCAAGATGATTTTCCTCCTTCTCTCGTCACTGTGGCAGTCTTATTGTCCTTCATTTTAAACTTCTTAAAAGTCTTTTGTGGGAAATTGGAAGGTTTCTTTGTGGGATATTCTTGAACATGTTTCCCCCTGTTCTCAAGGTGAGTGGCTTGCACACAAAATTCGTCAAGACCAGTGGGGTTAAACAAGAGAAAAGTATGACAAATATAACTATGAAGTGCGCCAATATACTTCATTAACATTTCATAAGAATCCAAAGGAATGTTCAATGCAAGAGCTTTCTTCCTAAATCTTCTGTGAAAGGTTGTACAGTTTGACCTTTAATTTTCCTTAAATTTTTCCAATACCCTAATGGATAAAATTGCTTCCTTATTGCTGATTTAAATTCCGACCATGAGGAAATAAGATTACCACACTTACTTATGTTTTTAAGCTTTTTCTCCCACCATACGAGAGCAGTTCCTTCCAACCAAAGAGAAGCTAGTTTCACTTTAACCTCCTCTTTATCAATATACTAGAAATAACAATACACTTCAACCTGTTGGATCCAATTATCTAGCTTTTCAGTATTATCATCTCCATTAAACATAGGTAAAATAAATTTTACATCAAGATTTAATAATGGTTTCTTAAAAGAGACTTTATGGCTAGAATGATGAGAATGATGAGAATTCTCAAAGGAAGAAGAAATAGAACTCGAAGGTGAAGACAGAGGCTCGGGAGGATCTCCTCCAACCCCTTGGTTTACCGAAGCATCGTCATCTGCATGGGATTCCTTTTTCTTTCCTTTATTCTTCATCCTCTTCTCATAATCTCCATACATTCGCTTGACCATTTTTGACATGCGATAAAATACCATGTGAAATTTTTTCTCCTGTTCATCACGCTTTTCCTCTTCTGCCATTTTCTTCCTTTTGGATACACGACCAACTTCGGGATTGAAAGTATTAATATTTCCTTCACCCTTTTTATGCTTGGCCCTAGTAAGAATTCACACTCAACAATTCAATTCAAAGACGACTGCTTTGATACCAACATGATCCGAGATATTTTCATCGTGAATTACAAATAATTGCATTAAATGAGCATAAATTAAAATGCACCATTAAAGAAGGGAAAACTCAAAATGAAGAGACATAAGCATCACATCTGAACAAAAAAACTTGATAATGGAGTTCGTCCCTTGTGGAATATGTCTCCAGGTCCTGCTCTCAAATGGGTAGGCTCTTTCATTAACTCAACAAAAGAGTTTGGAAAAATACATAATTATACCTCATTCTGAAATCAAGCTGTATAAATAATGCTCAAATCAGAAAACAGACAACACCACTAAATTTGTGGTGTCGAATTACCTAAAAATGATTGTCTCCACGCTCTGATCCAACTATGGAACTCCTAGGCCCAAGAAGAATTCGGTCTCGGTTTCTGTGCCCCTACAACCTGCAATAATGATTGTACCACCTAGAAAATCATGCCCACGGGTCATACGGTCCATGCCTCCTTCCTGTAGCTAGGTGGATTGCACCCTTTTAATATTAATTATGGGTGGATGTACCAAGTGGTACCCGCGGCGTAGTGGTTATGGGCAGATGTATTAAGGCTTGGGCATAGGCAGAGGTTCTGGGGTCGAATCCCATGGACTCCATTTTTCATATGTTGGTTATATATATTTGCAATACATAAATATCTACCGCTAAATTTAGCAGAGTCTCTAGAAGCTCTTATAAATTGCTGCTAAAGTTGGCGTGGTCTTCCATATTTGGTGGACCCGCTAATTTTTGTTTTCGAAATTTGTTCATGGGTTGTCATTGGGCATTTCCCGCCTTCCATGTGGAAACCCTTCATTGGGCCACATGGAAGCCCCTCATTGGGCCACACTGCCCCTTGCTAAGTCAACATGCCACATCAACATTCCATGTCAGTCATACAAACTGCCACATGGCACGATCCAACTGGTCCACGAACATGTGGCAACCTATGGTGCTGCCATGTCATCATGCTGACATCGACATTCCATGTGTCACTTCCTTTCTCTTCCACATGCGTTCTATGGATGATGAAATCATCCGTACGAATGTTGACGTCAACAGTATAGATGTTGACTCTTCCCCTGCTGACTTGGCTAGGTTGACCAAAATTTGACCATGAATATATTTAAATCTGTAACTCCATTTGATGATCCATTTGCGTCATTATAAATATTGCAACACGCTCTTCGTGATCATCCCATTTTAACTGAGTTTTGGGAACTTTGAATTTGTTCCCTTTCTCTCTTTGCTAGAGCCATTCTGATCATTCTAAGTTGCCTCTGTGAGTGCTGAGTTATTCTGAGCCTTCCCTAGATCCTTTTTGGATCACATGCCTTGCCTTGCCTTGAAAGACCTTTCCTCGCCTTGACATGCCATACCTTGCATTGACATGCCTTGCCTTAAAATGACATGTCTTGCCTTGCCTTGATATGCCTTTCCTTGACATGCATTTCCTTTCCTTGACATGTCTTTCCTTGAAATGTCTTTCCTTGAAATTCCTTGCCTTTCCTTGACATTCCATGCCTTTCCTTGCCTTGACATGCCATGCCTACCCTTGCCATCTATTTCCTTGACAAGCCATGTCTTTCCTTGACAAGCCATGTCTTGCCTTGCCTTGACATTCCATACATTTCCTTGAAATTCCTTGCCTTGCCATGAATTAAACATGTTACTAGGCATAACCTAGGCGTAGATTAGTCTCTTCCATAGATTGTTTAGAAGCTAGGAATAAGGTCATATGTTTACATTTTATTCCATATAAATTAGATGTATTCCCACAACCACTACATGTTGATTTCAACACAAGGTTCCCTAACATGACAACTATGACAAGTAATTCCTTTGAAAAGTAGAATAACATAAATTCTTAAAGATGAGAAATGATTCAGAATAATCAAATTATTTTACTCCAAAATAGACCATATCTTGACAAGGGTGGCCAAAATATTGACAACTATGGTATGCATCCAAAGAGTTGAAAATGTTATTTTACATTCCACCCATACAACTATGTACTCAAGCAGGACCCAATTTTTTGTTGGTTGTGGAGCCTGATTATCTTCCTGATTCAGAGGTCTTTTTTTTCAGTCATGTTTATACCCCATGAAGACTTTACACCCTGAAATAATGTACACTCCTCCATGTGGGGGAGTGCAGAGGGGGGTTACCCCCTCTACGGGGTCCATCCCCCCGGCTGGGTGGTTCGGGGGCAAGCGGGCCCCTGAAGGAAAATTTTCCTTGCAAATGTATATTGTAACTTCATTGTAAATCTGGACCATTCATTATAAGGTTGCAGATCTAATGGTAGAAGTTATTTAGGGTTTTTTCCCTAGAAGGCAACCCTCTTTTATGAGGGAAATGCATTGCAGCTATGAATCATTGTGAATATTGTATTCTGAGTGAGGATACTGTGAAAAAAAGAAGAGGAAGTTACAATAGGTGTGTTGTAGGTTGTATCCCTTCATTTTATGGATAATAAAAAAAGGAAGGACCTGGAAATTTCTCTGGTGGACGTAGCCCACACTGGGTGAACCACGTACATCTATGTCTCTATTGTATTGTGTATCTTTTGTGTTTTATTTCCACATTTGTTTTATTTTATTTCTCTCTGATCCTATTTTCATAACAACTCATATCAAAGTGAAAGGTAACTCGTAAGAAAAGAGGGTTCCTAGTTCGAATGGGAGAAATGGCAGAAGATGGAAAGCTTAGGGTCAAGAAATTTAACGGAAAAAACTACCAGTTATGGAAGATGCAGATGGAAGATTATTTATATCAGAAGGATATATTCCTACCATTAGGTGGAATAGCAAAGAAGCCGATGGCCATGAAGGATGAAGAATGGGAGGTTCTTGACAAAAAGGCACTAGGAACGATATGGTTGAGCCTGGCAACATCGGTGACTTTCAATATTTTGAAAGAAAAGACAACGAAGGAGTTGATGGATGCATTGGATAAACTGTAGGAAAAACCCTCGATGTCCAATAAGGTATTTCTAATGAAGAGATTATTTAATATGAAGATGTCAGAAGGTGGATCTGTTGCGAATCATTTAAATGAATTCAATACGGTTACTAATCAACTAAGTTATGTAAAAGTGGACTTTGATGATGAGGTCAGGGACCTTCTAATCTTGTGCTCATTGCCAGAAAGATGGAATGACTTGGTCATGGTTGTAAGTAAATCTGTCTCTAGTTCAAACACTTTAAAATTTGATGATGTTGTTGGTGTTATCCTTAGTGATAAAATGTGATGGAAAAGCATAGGTGAGACATCAGGTAATGCATTAAATATGGAGAATAGGGGAAGACAAAAGGATAGAGGAAAGGGGCCAGGGAACCATGGGAATTCTAGGAAGGGCAGATCCAAATCTAGATTTGAAAAGATAGAGTGTTGGAATTGTGGGAAGAAAGGACATGTGAAGAAAGACTTCAGAGCTCCAAAGAAACAAAGATATAGACAACAAGAGAAAAATCAAGAAGCAAATGTAACAGGTGATGTGTTACAAGATGCTTTGATTATTTTTTTAGATAATAATTCTGAGACTTGGGTAGTAGATTCAGGGGATTCATTTCATGCCACACCCCATAGGAAACATTTTCTAGATTATGTTGAAGGTGATTTTGGACAGGTTCATTTGGGTGATGATGCACTATGTAAAATTGTTGGAATGGGAAAGGTAAAAATAAAGCAAGGCAATGAAAACCAATGATTGTTGAAAGAAGTAAGACATGTTCTAGATATAAGTAAAAATATAATTTCAACAGGGCAGTTGGAAAGTGAAGGTTGTATATCCATATTTACAAATAAGGTGTGGAAGGTCACCAACGGATCATTGGTGATAGAAAAATGAGAGAAGGTAGCTACATTGCATTTATGTACTGGTAAAATTGAATCTTCTATCTCTTTTTCTTCTATAGGAGTGGATACAACACTATGGCATCATAGGCTTGGACACATGAGTGAGATGGGGATGCAGATACTTCACAAAAGAAATTTTTTATCATATCTTAAACAAATTGATTTGGATTTCTGTGAGCATTATGTTTATGGAAAACATAAGAGAGTCAGATTTCTTAGATTCGGAAAAGAAAATAAGAGTGAAAGGATAGAGCTTGTGCATAAATATGTATGGTGACCAACTCAGGTATCATATTTTGGTGGATCTCGTTATTATGTTACTTTTATTGATGATTCAACTAGAAAAACTTGGGTTTATTGCATTCATCAAAAATCTGATGTTTTTGATACTTTTAAGAAATGGAAAGATTTGGTTGAGAATGAGACAGGAAAAAGGTTGAAGTGTCTCAGATCAGACAATGGAGGTGAATATTGAAGCAGGTAGTTTGATGATTACTGTTCATACCATGGGATTCGTAGAGAGAAGATAGTTTTAGGAACACCACAAGAAAATGGCATGTCATAAAGGATGAACAGGACAATCATGGAGTGTGCAAGGAGTATGATATTGCATGTTGGTTTTCCCTTAATTTTTTGGGGAGATGCTATAGATAATATTGTTTACTTAATAAATAGAGGACCTTCAAGCTCTTTGTATGGTAGAATTCCAGAGGAGGCATGGACAGGTAAAAAGATAAACTATTATTTTTTGAAAACTTTTGGTTGTGAATCATTTGTCCATATTGATAAAGAAAATAGAATAAAGTGTGAGGCAAAATCCAAGAAGTGCACCTTTATTGGATGTGGTGTTAATTATTTTGGTTATCGCTTATGGGATTATGAAAATAACAAAATCATTAGGAGTAGAGATGTCATATTCAATGAGAAGGTCATGTACAAAGATTAGTTGAAGGAAAAGAAAGAGGAAAAAGAAAAACTAGAATACACATTTCTTGATGAGATCATTGAAAAAGAAATTCCAAAGGTACCAGAAAATAAAAATGTACAACAAGATCAACAGGTACCTCAAACTCTTGCAAGTGTTGTTAGAAGATATACCAGGTTAAGTAGACCAGCTGAACGATATTCTCCTTCAGTGTATTATTTATTGTTGATTGATTTTGGTGAACCAAAATGTTATGAATAGGAAATACAGGTATACACCAAAAAGAAGTGGGAGCAAGGCATGAAAGAGGAAAAGGATTCCTTGGTAAATAACCAGACTTGGGACATGGTTCAGTTGTCTGCAGGAAAAAGAGCATTGCAGAATAAATGGGTTTACACATTGAAGGAAGAAGATGGAGGAAAAAAGAGGTACAAGGATAGAATTGTTGTAAATGGGTTTGCACAAAAGAAACATATATATATATATTATGTAATTCATTAAAAACAAAATTTTATGATTATATTATAAAATTTCTCTGCAGTTTTGAACGGGAATAATATTTCTCTGTGGTTTTGAATGGGAATAGTACTTCTCTGTAATTATTATTATTATTATTATTATTTAAGGAGATAATTTATTTCTAAGATTATATATCTAGGGTTTTGAATGGGAATAATACTTCTCTTTGGTTTTTACCTTTTTTACCCATAATACGAATGGGAATAATATTTCTCCGTGCTTTTGAATTTGAATGGAAATAATATTTTGTTGTGGTTTTTGAATGGAATACTACGTCTCTGCGGTTTTGAAATTATATCTTTTTTTTTTTTTTGAAGGAGATATTTTATTTCTAAGATTATATATCTGGGATTAATACTTCTCTTTGTTTTTTACCTTTTTTACCCAGAATAATCTTTGTAGTTTCTCTGGACTTCTCTATGGTTTTTGACTTCTTCAAAAGGTTGAGCAATTGGACATCTAAAATGAGGTGAGTCACTTTTTACTTTGATTCAATTTTAATTTTAAGTAAAGAGATTTAAATATATTTTATTTATTTTTTGTTTTAAGTTTCATAAGTAAAATTTGATTTGAGAGATAAAGTCAATCCATAATAATAATTGTTACATCTTTTTCTCTTCTCTTCAATATGAGCACTCCACCACCTATTCCAAAAACTCATCCTAACAAGGGGAGGCCCCCCAAAATCACCCTAGAGATCCTTTACGATTATATGGAATCAATAGAAAAAAAATAGAAGAGAGAGATGCCAAAATCCAAATAGAGTTAGAAACATTAGAAAAAAGGAGTGAAGAAAGAGACCTAAAACTCCAAATAGAGCTAGAGGCAATGATTGATAAAAAAATTAAAGATACCATTCAAAATCAAATAGAGGATAGATTCTTAGGGTTCAAGAGTGAATTGCAAACAATGAAGGATAGAATTCAAGAAATGGAAAAACATAAACAATCAACCGAAGAAGAAGGGGTTAACGAAAATCACAACTTGAGATATAGGATTAAAGAGCTAGAAGAAAAACTAACCAACAATTTGACCCTCAGTAATATGGAAAACAAATTAGATATCAAACCCATCGAAGAGGAAATGAATAAGCTAATCGAACTATACCATGATCATAACAAAAGAGCCTTGAATGTCATAATTTTTGGTATAAAAGAACAACAAGAGGAGGATACGCTAGCAATAGTAAAAGAAGAATTAAAAAATAAATCACAAATTGATACAACTTACCTCATAGAAGCAAAGAGACTAGGAAAAATAATTGATCACAAAGATAGGTTGATCCGTGTCAAAGTAAGTTGTAATGACCATAAATATAACATACTTAGTAAATCTCCGAGATTAAAAGGGTTGGGAATATTTATAAATGAAGACCTCATTCCCGAAGACCAAGATGAATTAAGGAAGGAAGTTTAAAATGTAAAAGAAGCCAAGAAAGAAGGAAAATGGGAAATAGGTAGAAATCGAAAATCTATTGTTAGGGATAGAGACCAGAAGGATAATAATAAATAGGAATTTGGGACACTCGGGATCCTTTTTTGGAATTGTTGTGGCTTTCCATGGCGCAAAGGTCCTATGATAAGTTGGATTTCGAGTGATATTGATATTATTTGTCTAGCGGAAACTTGGGAGCATGAGGAGTCTAAGGTCCCTAACATGGAAGGATTTGTCTTGTGGTCGACATGGAACAAAAAATCCCAGTGTAGAGGGATAGGAGCCATAACTTGCTATATTAGAAAGAGAATTTTTCCTCACATTCAACTTCATAAGATTGACCCTCTTAATCAATACATTTGGATAGAAATTTCAGACACCAATGCTAAGAAGATGTATATAGCAATTTTTTATTTTGCACCTATTAATTCTAGATTTTATAAGAAAAATAATCTAGATAAAAATTGTCCCTATAATAATTTAGAACAAGATATTTATAATTTGAAAAATGAAGGTAGTATCCTCCTGCTAGGAGACTTTAATGCTAGGACTGCAACTAAACAAGAAACTCTTTTAAGCAATGACCCCAACCATGATCCTTTATGGCTAGATGAGGACCTTGTTTTATCTAATAGCTACAAAAGAAGCTCTGAAGACCTAATTGAGAATTTGTTTGGTACTGAGTTGGTCAAGCTCTGTAGCTCTCAAGACCTAATAATCTGCAATGGAGTAATGAAGTGGCCAAACTCCAACCATATGACCTATATTCATGGGCTAGGTAGTAGTGTTGTAGATTATGTGATATATGATATCCCCCTTTCCAACCAAATAACAACTTTTTAACTTTCAAATGAACATGAGCCTGACTCTGATCATAAACCTTTAACCCTAACTCTAAAATTTTCCATGCATAGGAGCACCATTAAAGAGAATTCTGATAATCAAAGGAAATTGTTCTTTGACAAAAGTAAAGTTGACATTTCTTAAAGGATTTAAATAGTAAATTAAACCTCCTAACTTATAAGGACAACATTGAAGAACTCTATCATAATTTTAGAACTACCCTTTCCACTTCTATTAACAAGTTCTCTTTCGAGGTGTCTTATAAAAAGAACAATAGAACGACCAACCCTTGGTATGATAAAGAATGTAAAATTGCTAGGAAATCCATTAGAGATGCTTCTAATGAGTCCTTAAAACTCGATAAGATCAATATGTACAAAGCCCTAATTAAAAGGAAAAAAAAATATACTATATCAATAAAAGGCAAGAGAAACTTTCACAACTATACAAGTTGGATCCTAAGAAGTTTTGGAGCCAAATTATAAAACGTAATACTAAAGAAAATAATAAGATTCCCTTAAGGACCTGGAATTCCATTTTGATGAAACATTTTATCCTGTTGTTAAAATGACTTCAATTAGGACTATTTTAAGTCTTGTGGCAGTAGAAGATTTTCACCTTGAATAGTTAGATGTAAAAACATATTTTCTCCATGGGGATTTGGAGGAAGAGATTTATATGCAACAACCACAAGGGTATAAGGTCAAAGGGGATGAAAATTTGGTATGTTGGTTGAGGAAGAGCTTGTATGGCCTAAAGTAAGATCCAAGGAAGTGGTATTTGAAGTTTGACAGGTTTATGATAGAACAAGGTTATAGTAGATGTCATTTTTATCACTTGTTTATTTTGAAAAGCTAGAAAATGGGAGCTATATTATCTTTCTATTGTCTGTAGATGACATGCTTGTTGCAGGGTCTAATATGTAGGATATAAATGTTCTCAAGAATAAATTAGCTAATTCATTTGAGATGAAGGATTTGGGTGCTGCAAAGAAAATCTTCGGTGTGAGAGTAACAAGAGACAGGAAAATTGCAAATTGACATTGTCTCAGGGTGAGTACATAGATAAGGTGTTGGAGAGGTTTAGAATGTAGAATGCAAAACTAGTTAGTACACCTTTGGCCATCCATTTCAAATTAACTAAGGAAATGTGTCTTAAGACACATGAGGAGATAGAATACATGTCCATGGTCCCTTATTCATCAGTAGTTGGCAGCTTGATGTATGTGATGGTTTGCACAAGACCATATATTTCACATGCAGTGGGAGTTGTGAGCAGGTATATGAAAAATCAAGGTAAAGAACATTGGGAGGAAGTAAAGTCGATCCTCAAGTATTTGAGAGGTATTGCTACTCATGCATTATGTTTTGAAGTTTCAAACATTGTTCTGTAGGGATATGTTGATTGAGATATGGAAGGTGATAAAGATAGCAGGAGGAGCACCACAGGGTATGTTTTTATTGTAGTTGGAACAACAATAAGTTGGATTTCGAAAATGAAAAAGGTTGTTCCACTTTCAACAATAGAGGTAGAGTATGTTGCTGCTACAAAGGCTAGTAAAGAGATGATTTTGTTACATAGGTCTATGGAGGAATTGGGAAAGAAGCAGGAGAATAGCAGGTTGTACTATGCAAGTGAGAGTTCCATTCATCTTGCAAATAACTCATCCTTCCATTCGAATACTAAGCATATATAACTTAGATACCATTTCATACGATCTGTCTTGGAAGATGGACATTTGAAGTTGGAAAAGATACACGCTAGCCAGAATCCTGCAGACATGTTAGCAAAGGGGGTAACTAGGGAGAAATTGAGTTCCTTCTCAATTTCAGTTGGTATTCAAGCATGAAGGTAAAGATGAGAAATTTTCCAGGTCCAAGAAGGTTCATAGTCTAGCAGATACAACAACGGTGGAGTTGTTGAGATCAGTCTCCAAGTGGGAGATTGTTGGTTGTGGAGCTTGATTATCTTCTTGATTCAGAGGTCTTTGTTTTCAGCTGTGTTTATAACCCATGAATACTTTAACCCCATAAGAATGTACACTCCTCCACGTGTGGGAGTGTAGAGGGGGGTTTACCCCTTTGCGGGGTCTGGGGGCAAGCGGGCCCCTGAAGGAAAAAAATCCTTGTAAATGTATATTGTAATTTCATTGTAAATATGGACCATTGATTATAAGGTCGCAAATCTGATGGTAGAAGTTATGTTAGGATTTTTTTCCCTAAAAGGAAACCCTCTTTTATGAGGGAAATGCATTGCGGCTATGAATCATTGTGAATATTGTATTCTGAGTGAGGAGACCGTGAGAAAAAGAAGAGGAAGTTACAACGGGTGTGTTGTAGGTTGTATCCCTTCATTTGATGAATGATAAAAAGGAAGGACATGACAATTTCTATGGTGGGCATAGCCTGGACTGAGTGAACCATGTATATCTACATCTCTATTGTATTGTGTATCTTCTGTGTTTTATTTCCGCATTTGTTTTATTTTATTGCTCCATGATCCTGTTTTTATAACATTTTTTTTATAGTGATGGAGTTAGAGTAGTGTGCTCTTTTTGTGTTGCCTGGCTTTGCTGACGTAATGATGGATTTCTATGTACTCTTTGAATAAAAAATTACTGCAAGGTGATGGCATAACACCCTGCATGTGCAAACAATAAAAACATTGTTTTTAATAAGATCAAGAATCTCAAACATGTGCACAGTCAAGACTCAATAATCAAAAGATGATTTAGTAGATTTTGTAAAAATTATTCTCATGCTAAAAATATTTAGAAAGATTGACATATTGTGTTAGTTGACATGATCAAAAAATTTAGAAACATTTATTTTGAGTGCAAAGGATTGGATTTTTTTATATTTCATAAGGTGGAGAGATTCTCGGGCTATCTCAATGGCATCATGAATTTGTTTACCATTTATGAATCCAAATTGTTCATATGACATGTCTATAGAGAGAAAGAGTTTAATTTTGTAGGCAATAATATCTTAGATGATTTTGAAGATTTCTTTACAAAGAGATATAATTGTATGCAAATTCCTTAAGGATATTACAAGAGGTTATAACTACTTGCCCTGAAAATTCTATATGAAATGCCTAACTACTTTCCCTGAAATTTCTTGAATTACTTACATTCCATTCCATTTGGATTGTTCAATATCCATATTATGTTTTGGGATTTTGTCTAGATAGCTTGATAATGGAAAAAAAAACTATTAAAATCTCCTTTGACTAACCAACTCACAATATTTTTTGTTGCCATTTGGCCTCCTCCTCGACCATCATTTTTTTTCCCTTTTCTAGTGCTCCCAACTATTCAATCTTCATCACATCTCAATGGACCCCAAATTTATGTACAATAATTTATGTAGTTTATGTCTCCTCCAATGATGGAATGGTTGGAGGAAAAATATCTGAGATAGATAGCGAGACCCAAAAATATCTTTTGCCATAATCTAGCCATAAGTGTTGAATATGTCAATTGGTTTCTTTAGTGGTTGGGAAAAGAAAATAACTAAGATTGAAGAAGAGGAGATTACCTAGTTTTTATGAATGAAGGAACAATTCCAACCTATAAAATTATTGTCCAGGATGAAAACAAAAAATTCCCATATATGGAACTTCCTTCAAGAAATTTAGACATGATGGCACCGTAAAAAAATATATATGTACAAAATTTGGAAATCAATATCTGAAATGAGCATTTTTTTCAGGGGTTGCTCAACCCATTGATGTTGTAGGAGCTTAATTTCATTTGTTAGCTCGCTTGGGTGATTTCATCACATTAAGAGCCCATATAATAGTCTGTTTGTTAACAACTTGGGATTTTTCTTCCTCTCGAATAATGGATTAATATTTCCCTCTTTCCCAGAATGAGTTTGGATGAGTCTGCAGGAATAAACTCTAGCCCGCCTAATATGGGAATTTGGGATATGGTGTAGTATATTCTTTAACTCCATAATATATATGATCCACATCCTTGATAGTATATGTTAAATTTAGATGAGAGTCTTGTCTATTTCGAGTGGGAATAAATGCATTAACCTAAGACAACACATTATTGAATGGAGAGGATTCAAAATTGATTGGGTCATTTTGAATTAGGTTACCAGTTTTTCCAAAGAATTCCCTCCAAATTGCATTAGGGTGTCTTTCAATCTCTTCAAAAGATCCCCAGTATGATAACTATTATGTTGCAAATCTATTTCAGTCCCGGGAAACTATATTTGGGATTTGTTTTAGAAGAATTGAGCCTTGAGAGGATTTCACTTCATCTTGCTTCCTCTTTCATTTGCTAAATTTAGAAACTAACTTTAACAATATATGACCAAAGTTCTAGGGGGCATTAGCCATATAGATTTCATCATTGGTCCCATAGTTTTTTCTTGTATAGTAAATCTTAAGGTGGTAATAGCTACAATAGTATCTATAGTTTAATGACATATATTGATAGTTCAATGGTTTCCATATTTCCTTCCCTCCTATTGCTAGACTAATAAATTCAAGAAAACCTTCTAGAAATCCATTTCTACATAGTTTTTTGCAACTGTCATATTAGAAGAATTAAAAAGAACATATTTTCTTTAAGAAAAGCCCCTAGCTTGTCATCAATTACAGAAAAAATGTTTTCATTCTAGAACTCAATAAGTATAAATGGAACTTTACCCAGATGGGTATCCTAGAAACATGCTCCTTGAGAGAATCAAAGCATGACATCCATTTGAAGAGGGTCCTTCAACATTTTACTATATAGATCTTGGTGCACATTACCATTTTTGGGAAAAAGGTGTTTTATACAATATCAATAAACCATTGAGTTCCAAGCATGCTACAGATCACCTATGATATTTCCTTGATAACAATCTTCTTCTTTTCATTCACACTACCTTAACATTTTCACATGTGATATATTCAATAGTGGTTCTCAATCCAATATCATTTCTATAGCTTCAGTTAAAGAATTCGTTCTGGAAACATATAAGCATCCACAACCATGTTCATTGAGTTGGTTGCAAAATAATTTTGTTATGAGAGTCACATGGTGTTTTAATGTAAAGTTTTCCATATATGCTAATTTTTCCAATGAAGTGTATTGTGATGTAGCATCACTTGATGCATGTGATCTGATGTTTGGAAGAACTTATCTATAGGATAGGTATGCACTCTTTTACATAAGAGAAAACATTTTTTTTGTACTCAAAGGTGTTGGTGGTACCTATTTCGTGAAGGGACACAAAGGAAAGGATCAAACAAGTTTGGGCAAGAAACTTATAAATAGAATACAAAAAAAGATTACCTTCAAACTAGATGATGAATAGAACATATAGAAAAGGTTGGGAGATATGTTCTTCCACCTTGTTCATAATTGAGCTTTTGTAAGACCCAAAAACTTCCAAAGTGGGAGTAGGTGTTGTTAGCACTGAAAATCACACTTTGATTGCTAAAGTGTAAGCTCATCACCCATTAGTAGTTTAAAGACATGTTTTATGGTAAGGTATAAAATGGATGAAAACTCAAGAAAATAGTGTAAATCACAACTTACTTCGGACTATTTACACCAGCAAATAAGGTTCTAAATAACTTTGATCAGGGTTTTTAGAAAAAGGATGAGTAGGTGGAAGACTTAATAAGAAGAAAGTGAAATGTCTATCAGCTACATCAGGCAATATGACAAACATATAAAGCATAACTCTTTGAAAAAAGAAAATCTTATAATCAAAGAGATGAATTTTGATATATCTATAAATAACATGACAACAGATCCTCTATTGCAACAAGTTATAAATCAGTCAAATGAATCTTTCACTGGACTGTGAAAATATGATAGAAAAAATAATTGTTTTTTATTATCAAGAGAATCTTAAGTCTGATACAAAAGATAAGGTATTTTTGTAATACACATAGTATCAAAAGTGAGTCCTCTCTTACACCATCTGAACCCTCTCTTAGACTCACAATAGTGTTTTTATAATCTAGACTGTCAGTGAAAACACTATAATTCAAATAACAACCTTATCATAGGATCCATGTGCCCTCAAAGTGGCGTGGGAACATGTGGATTAAAAAAAACAATAAAATGCTAAAATTTAGGTTGATGTTGGCAACGTCTTGAACATCTTCTTTATGGTTGATGAAGTGTCCCTTTGAGCATTTATCCCTTTCGAAGGTGGCCTCCCAAATCATAATTGACCATCATAGAACTAGCTTCATCGATCTCGGACACCTGGAAAATGTTCCTCCCTTCAAAACTCAAAAAATCTAAGTTCGCAGTGCCAATTCATAGCGCCAGGCGCTGCGAACTTTCTCATAGCATCTTATTTCGTTTGATAATGCCTTAAAGTGTTCCAAAACTATGTCCAATGAAAAAAATTGTTGTAATAACTTATGATCATGCTATATGACTTAGAAGAGAACATCGCAGCAACTAAACATGTTTTGTCAAGCATAACCATCCTCAAAATTGCAAAAATGTAAAAAGAATGAAACTTGTCAAAACCGGTATGGTTTAAGGTGTTCAAATTCTTCATTTTCTAACTCTGGAGCTCCTCCTGGTAGAAACTTTTGCCAACATATCCAGATTTCTCTTGGACAACTCTTCTTTGAAAGGATGAAGTTCTGTCTTTAGTTCTCTGATTTGTGCCTGGTGAGCTATGTTTTGTCTGTAGAGGTTTCTGGGCTTCATGTGGAGGGGCCAAAACCTTTTGGCTTTAAATCTTGATTTTTCAATAGTTTCATGATACATGTCCATGAGTCCCTTAAGTTTCCTCTTTGAAACCAACTCCTTCTTCATTTCATCAACTTCAGGCCTTGCCTCTTTAAGTAGTCTTTTGAGCCTGTTAAAAGTAGGATTTCTCTCTTCTTGAGGAGTTGTGATGTCAATAATTTCAACAGGATTTTCAAAATCTATGGATTTACCTTTCCTTTGGGATAAAACTCCTATTGCATCATCCTTCACAGGGATTTCTAGCTTGGTTGTTGCTCTAGTAAGAGGCCTCCTATCTTTGACCTTGTCAATTGCATTGGGTGAAGGGAACACCAACTTTCTACCTCTTAGGCCCGTGGGTTTGCTTGAAGGAACCTTTATTGGAATGGAATCTAGCATGGGTGAAGCTTCCCTCTGTGAAAATTGTGAAGGTCCTCCTTCTTCATCTCCCTTTTTGGCTCTATCATATTTAGCAGTCATAATACTCTTTCTCTTCTTTCTCATGTTCGAATACATAGTCTTCTCATCGGGAACAGGGCTTTGAAGATTGGACTTTGGAGTGGGGGAAACATTCAGCTGAAACTATGAAGAAGTGATGAATTTTTCCCAATTTGTGTTTGTCTTTCTCAATTCTTCTATCAATAGCATTTTGATAAGACCTGAGTGGAAAACACTAGTGTCTAGTTTCTTGGATTTGACCTGAACTTTGTCATCCATCTTGCCAATACTTCTGAACAAATAAAAAGGGAGGTCTATAACTTCTTTCTCTGTGAAGTGTAACAAAAATTATATATGGTATTGGTATACCATGTTAAATATTCCCTCACGGGTGAAATACCTCTGAATCACCTTCAAAATTTTATCAAAACCTTAAAGCATATGATTTATGGGTACCCCTTTGGATAGATTGTCTTCCTGGTATTCTGGTTTAAGGAACTCCTTGGAGAAAGAGGGATTTAGTGTCATATCCTTGAACCACTTTTATCCAGTGTGTTAAGGGGTCCTAAATCATTTTAACTCAACAACAGGAACCAAACCCACCACCAAGGCCCAATTAGACTCTGCAACATTTAATAGTGGAATGGTTCTCCAGATCTCTCAATCAGACCAAATAATCGATGGGCTTTACGTAGTGATTGATAGGATATCTTCTTGTGAAAGTTCCTCCTTCAGTTTAAACATTCTCTTTTTTGTATTTTTTTTATTAGATGGGTCTGATAGAAAGATGTGTGCTGGTATAAACCAGCTGGTAAAAGGGGGAATCTTAATTACTGAAGAAGGCTGAGCTTGGGATAACCCTTGTGCTCAAGCATGCAGACAAAGATTTTCACACCTATGACAAGCCTAGTACTAATACATCAACTTGCTGGTATTTCAATTAGTGACTGAGATACATTTACTGAAAGAAAACATACATGGAATAAAATGATGGAAAGACAAATAGTTTCCTTAGTTCTAATCATTAATGACACATTAACACAATGATTTGCTTTCCAGCATTAAGATCAAGAGCTACAAAAATATTGAATCAGCTAACTTATACATAGATTCAAAAAATCTTACTTATTTGATCCGTATTTTATGAGCAGAACAAAATGAATACAGATTATTAAAAAAATCTTAACACAAAATAACAGAGATACAATAAAACTGGTTTTCTATTCAATAAAATGCAGCAGAAAACAAGCTTGCTAGAATGGTGGCAGCTTATCTCTGAGAAGAGATGTGATGACTGTGCTCATTTGCAAGAAGATGGTTCCCATGAGGATCTCAAGGACTTTTACAATAAACAGGAATGTCAAAAACCCTAGACATCCAAAAACCTAACCCTAGGAGATGAAGCACCAAAAGTCATGTGTGCCCCATTTGGGTAAGTTAGTACATAAACTTCTAGGGGGTCGTAACTTTTGCATATGATCTTCGTTTTAGGCGCACAATAGCCCGTTGGAAAGGTATAACCGAGAAGACTAATTATAGACTCACCTAGTTAGTGCTATTGGCATTACCTAGGGCCCCAAATCCCCAAAAAATGTCGTTTAGGGACTCAAAATGGCCCTGGAAGTTTGGAACCCGAAAAACTGCCAAAAAAATGCCAAGGTGGAAAACTATTTTTCGAGCCAGTGGAATAGATGGGTGGCCATCGATATCCACTTGGATCAATCCTCTCTCCTTGGGAATCAATGGTATCCATTGCATTGATTTCCCCCATCAGATGAGGAAATTTCTGCGGAATTTGGCCTTAGGTAAGCCACTTGCTTTGGTGCATAAGTTGCCCTCCTTTAACGACTCGATAAAGATGGATCCTTTGTTGTCGAGTTCCCTTGATCTATGTGTCCACAATATGATCACTAGATTCATATTGCATGTAGTCATGGTTGAGCTTTGTTGGTGTCAACTACTCTGCTATCTCTGAGGTGTCCAATAATGGTGGGAAATATGGTCGAAGGAGAGCCACATTGAAGACTGGATGTAGACCAAGGAATGGGGGAATTTTGAGCTCAAAATCATTGTCACCCACAACCTTGGTGATGGTGTACAACCCATAATGGAGTGGGAGAAGATTCTGATGGCACCTTCTAAGGCGATCTTTCTGCAAATGCAACCAAATTCTTTCGCCCACCTGAGACTTATGTGGCACCCGATGTTGATCATGGTGCTTCTTCTACTTGGGATTAGAATTCTATAGAATATCTTGAACCTCTTGGTGGATGTAATGGATCCGCTCAATGAATTGGGTGTCTTTGTCAACTTCTGGTGGAGCAAGGGATGAGTTGGCCGAGGTGGTCGCCAGGGGTAGTGCAACATCCATGGGGCCCAATGGCTGGAATCCCAACCCCACCGGGAAGGGGCTGTGGAAAGTTGAGCTATGTAAGGCTTGGTTGTAGCTATTTTGGATGTAGGGAATAATTTTAATCCCATGTGTGGGGGTGTTTTGAATTGTACATGCGTAGGATATGTACAACCATCTGATTGACGACCTCTTTTGTCCATTTGTCTGGGGGTGGAAGGCAATGGATTTGGTGATCTTGGTATCTAGCAGTGACTAGAGGCTCGACCATAATGAGACGAGGAACCAACTATCATGGTCTAAGATAATGGTTTGTGGGATCCCAAAATGCACCCATACACATTCAAAGAAGAGCTTGGCAGTGGTTTCTACTGTGAAGTTCTTCTTGCAGGCGGATAGAATCGCCATGTTGGAAAAGTGATCAACAACCACAAAAACAAAGTCATTTCCCATCTTGGTGGACAGGAGTCCCGACATGTAGTCCATTGAGATGGATTTCCATGACCTGTTAGGAGTAGGCAGAAGGGTGTACAAGCCCTGTTTCTTAGTGGTCGGTTTGGCAATAGCGTAGGCAGTGTAGGACCTGATATACTTGTCAACATCCTATCAAAGTTTTGGACAGTAGAAATGTTTTTGTAGCACTGCCACTGTTTTTTTGACGCCAAAGTGTCTTTCCACCCGAATGTAGTGAGCTTCCCAAATAATCTTCATGCACTCTCTTGATGGAACACAGAGATGGCCTAGACGACACAACAACCCATCCTGAAGATGGAAATTAGTGGCCACTAAGTTGGTGCCCAACATTTGGTAGGTGGTGGAGAATTCAAGGTCTATCTCATAGAGGTGGGGCCATCCGGAGGTCTTTTGGCCACAAGAGTCTAGCACCATGGTGAGTGTCGCAACTGGAGGTCGGTTGAGGCAGTCAACAACTCAGTTGGTACTTCCTATTTTATACTTGATGTTGAGGTGGAAATTCTGTAAGTATGTTGACCACTTCTGATGGCAGTCATTTTGAAATTTTCCTTGGGTCTGCATGAACTATAGTGACTTATGATCAGTTTGAATGACTATTTCCTTCCCAAGAATGTAATGTCTCCACTGGCGGCATGATTTCAAAATGGAGTACATTTCTTTGTCATAAGTAGGGTACTTACAGAAAACATTTGATAGTGTCTCACTATGATATGCCACAGGGTGGCCATGTTGAGTGAGAACAAAGCCCATAACATAGTCTGAAGCATTTTCCTCGATCTCAAAGGGATGTTGCAAGTCCGGTAATGAAATTACCAGGGATGAGCACAACCACTTCTCCAATTCATCAAAGTCTTGTTGTTGGGACAAGCCCCACACAATTTTTTCCTTACTGCCACCTCTGGTTACTTGGCTGAGGGCCCATGCGATATGAGAGAATCCCAGCATGAACCTACGATAGAAATTGGTGAGGCCCAAGAAAATCCAAAGTTCTGTGAGTGTGGTTGGGGTTGGTGAGTCATGAATGAACTATATCTTGGCTAGATCCACATGCACACCATGTTGACCAATGATGTATCCTAAGTAATGGACCCTGTCCATGTCGAAGGAGCATTTTTCCAAGTTTGTATATAGTTTGTGTTGTCGCAGGGTGTGCAGAACCTACTGAATATGTTGCAAGTGTTCCACCCAACTCTTGTTGTATATGAAGATTTCATTCATTCTCATCATTTCCATCAAATCGAGATCATTTTTCAATTGATCAATGATTCTTCATTCCCCTTCTAAAAGGAGCAATCCCCTTCTCTGTGCCTCTATTGTCTCTTCCACTCTGATTTATTCCCTAGATTTGAGGGACTCTTGGGCCGACTATTCTATCATTTCCACCTGTTCATCCATGCTCATGGCCTTGAACCAATCATATTTGGGTTAGCCATTCTTTGTACCACCTCTTCCCAGTCCTAGGTGAACTCTGTGAATATTTCGTCCTCAAACTTATCATGAGCATATGATCAAATGGATGACAGCTGTGAAGCATGTCGGAGGACTAGGCCTTTAGGGTCATGCTTGTAGAATCATCCTGTCAGGAACCTGAATTCCAGTTGGCTAAGCCCTTCTTGTTTCTCTTGAGTAGTATTCTTTAACAGATAAAACCCCACATGGAAATTTTAGGGTATGAAAGATCGCTTCTTGTCCTTGACTAATGTGGCGTTATATCCCTACAGGAAATTCTGATAACAGATTTATCCCACAATGAGCTTGTATGGGACATGAGCAGGTAGGAGGTGTGGTGCTCTAGTGGCCCTGAATAGCCTGATATAGGTTGAGCATTCGTCTAAATACTAATGGCCTACCTTAGCTATCATTTTCTTGGCTGCTACAGATAATCTTGGGCTTTCCTTCTTAAAAATGATAAAATGAATGGGGGCGATGAATTCATCGTAGATGAGAGCGTAATATTTTTTGTGCCTGTTCTCCCAGAGTATGCTGAAATAAACGTGAACAGGGAGCTCTGCAACATGCCAGCTTAGATTCATGCCGACGAAGACATTTCTTGCGCAGATAACATCAAGAAAGTACGAGGCAATGTAAAAAGTGGGTACTTCCCCTTAATTCAACATTTTAGCTTGTTGTACACATATGTTCAATTGTTTAGAGATTATCTCTCCCCATTTGAAGCTTCTTTCAAAGATTGCCACTGTGTATACCAAAGGCACCCATGCTTCTGAAAACTTGGAGTAGTCCTTTTCTCCATACACCTGGCAAATGAGATCCATCAGATAGATGTATGGCTCCCTCAGGTTAACCATCCCATACTAGCCATTGCTCCAGTTGGTAAACTTCTTATTCTTCTTCCACCTTGAGGCCATCAACTAACTGGTGTCATGGAATTCATATAGCTTCACCACGAAGTCTGTGTCTAGTCGCTCCTTTCGGTCCCTGAGCTTGTAGTATTTATGGACTTTTGTTGGGAGGAAAACTCTGACACACCCGCCATTATCATCATTGATCAAGCACTTATGCCCATCTGTATGGTCGATTATCCATTTCATAACCTCTATGCAAGGGAAAACTGGGGTTCTGCTAGCCACCATGTGTAAATAGGACCATCAGATGTTTGGGAATTCCTGATCATTGAGCGCCCTTACGTCTGGGTCATTGTGTGGGATAAACTCCAGGTACTCCTCTCGGTTGATTCTATTGAAGAGGATTCCCCACTATGGGAGCATTACCTTGGATCTGGTGCTTGCTTTTGTATCAGTGAAGGCCATATGCTAGACAAACGCCTTCTTTTTTTATGTTTTAATGATATGCTCTACCCTAGGAGTGTACTCCAACTGTCTCGCGATCCTTGGAGAAGAACCTTCACCTGTTTCATCTTCTTTTAGCTTGGGTCTCCTCACGGAGCATTTGGTGGTTGGATTTCTCAGCGACATCTTACCTGCAGCTAGAACATAGTTTAGAGACTCTGGAAGAAAATCAGATGCATATATATAAATCAGGACCAATGAATTGACAAACTTGAACACATACCTCTGCAACTTGTTTAACCTGTTTTTGATAATATGAGGATCAACACAGTCTCGAGATGCTCACTTTTCTCCTTCAGATGCTCTGGAATTCTAACTTGTGCTCATAATGAATTTGTTCAAAAATTTTCTAGAGATTTAAAAAGGGGGGGACTTACCTTGTCACATCAACCATTCAATTTGGGTTATGAGTGTAATTTCATTAAATATTCCGCCAAATATTCAAATATGTTTAAAATTAAATTCATCGCAGATTGACGGTGAAGGCGCGGGTGGTAATGTGGTCTATCGACAATTTCAAATTTTTGTTGTTTAATCGACGCACGAAGTAGAAACAAATTCAGGATAGGGAATTAACTGGTCTATTAAATGTCCAAATCCGATTGTATCATATGTTGCAAACATCCCATTGTTTTGCTAGTTCAGTGGGTGGATTAGGGATCGGGATTGTGCTTTAGACATTTTCGTTGATATATTCTTGCAAAAGTTCCAACGCTGATCGATCTTGTCATAAAGAGATGACGTGGAAAATATGACTAGGAGGTGTGACTAGGACACATGAAACCTTAAGATGACTCGAGATGAAACTAGGTCGTACAACACTCTTACGTGATAAAGACATGTGGCACTCGAGACCGGTGTCTTGATTTGTTCGTGTTAATCAGAATCGATACTTTCATTAACCTATATGTTCTAAAACCCAATCCTATATTGTCGACGCTGAAAAGTATCAAGGATCGGCAATCGACGATAAAACTACCCAAGTGCGCTTGGATCAACCCTCACGAAAAGTCCCAATGCCAAAAATGCATCGGGGATTGGCGATCAACGATATGTTTGTCACAGACAAAAATGATGGTTTTAACCTTTCTAGATTTCCTTGACCCCGATGAAATGCATCAGTCATCGACAATCAGTGATTTCTTTATGGCTTTTGTCAATGTCTATCCTTCCCATATTTTTTCGATGTCGAAGGGATCGAATATCTCTTGAAACTTCGTGCAAATAACTTATGCAAAACAACTCCACCTTCTACCAATGTCGATGGGGATCAATTCTCAATGAATTTTGTAACTATGTGGTTCCTTTACTTGCTTGAATTGTTTCCAACACCGAACCTGAGCGCGTTAGGTGAAGTTTTATCTGTCGATTCTTAATTCAGGTGTCAAGGTATTTTATACATGAGGTTTCACAAGTTCAAACAAACCTAACTTCATGATAAGAGTCATGAAAACAAAACAAAGATAAACCATTTCCCAAAGTGAAATTGATTCAGACAGTGAAGAAAACAAGTGGTACCCAAAAAGTGATAAAATTTGAGTGCTCAACACAATGCTAGGTATCCCTGTTGCAATGGAGATGGACAACTATAAAACTTCAAAATCCAATATTCCAACCCTGGTTTTGATCCCATTGAAATTTAATGCAAATTGCCTAGCCACCTCTGGGTTCCCCCTTTGCATTCTTTGACAAAAATTGATACAACCTACCCTCTAGAAATCCTCTCTAATCAAGGCTTTAGAATAAAAAAGTCGCATATCATAGGGCTCTGTCCTTAATATTTCACCTCCCTTATGAGTCTTCTTGTGTTGTGGATTGTTCATGACTGCTACTGAGGAATGTTTTTTGTGAGTTGTAATAACAAGTAGATGTATGAAAAAAGGGATATAAGATACTAGGGTTTTGATAACAAATTGTTTTCCATAGGCTGACTGGGTACAAGATTATGCAAGACACTTCATGCACATTCATGGATGATAGAGTGAAGTCTTCAATTTAGATATATAAAGATGGTCAACTGGAATTTACAATAAGAGGAAGACACCATTGAATTTTCTACTTGAAACATGGATTTTATGACAATACAATTATCCTTTAGCAAGATGAACAATGCATGTAACCTAATCTGATAGTTGATCAACAAAAAGCCCAAGATAAAATGGGTGTAGAGTCGGTCCTTTGAATTTGAGCTCGCGAAGTATGCGGAGGAAGGCTTCTTAACAAAACTGGAACAAAGGGTTTGCAACGATGAATTTGCAGCAACAGGTTCGCAGTGCTAGAAATGAGAGTTCACAATGCCAAAATAGGGGGTTTCCAGTATTTGGAAATACCATAGGAGAAAATGAATTCTAAGTAGTGAGAAGGATGTATGAGGTATTAAATATGATGAGGTTTAATATGTAGGGTTCAAAGCATGAAAGAAATGGATGTGAAAGAAGTCAACACAGAATAGCAGAGTTCACGGCACCGAGGGGTGAAACCAAAAACAATCCTCTCCTTTAGCCTTCAGACAACATATAAATATTCATGGAGTACCTGATGGAATTTTGTTTGTGTTTGATGTGGTTAAATTTGAACATGAATGTCTGCAAGTAGTTCAACCTCCAAATATCCTCTTCAACAAGTTCACAGTCCTGAGTTCGCATCACCTTTCTGTAGCACCAGGTTCGCAACACCAAGTTCAAAAATGATTTGCACACTTGGAGAAAAAAGTTAGAAACCTTTATGAAATAATCCATGGACATTTGTTTAAAATATCATCTCTGAAAACAAGGATATATTCTTTGACATGATCCATAAATGAAATGATGGCAAGGAATGCATGGTGTACCTTTGAATGCATTGCGAACTCTCCTAGTGAGTTGGCAGCATACATATCAAAACCTATTTGACAACTAAATGGGTAAAGGTGACAAAAGGAGGGGTCTTGCATACAACATGGAGGTGTGACATGTCAGGGTGATGATGGAGAATTTGAAAAATGTGACTCTGCATGAAGCTTTATCCAACTTGTTATGATAGCAAGGAATAACCCAAGGACTTTAGACCAAATCCAAAACTAACCTTAGCTTATTTACATCAAAATTTGAAAAATGACTATAGAAAAGATACATAAAATCCTAAAATTTAAATAAAACCTATGAATCAAAATCAAAACTGAAAATATTTTGACCCTTTCAATTCTATGTGATAAAATTTGGCTCCACAGGGGATGGCATGCTCCCTTTGATCTGCCAAGAACATGCAACCTCAGTTCCTTATTCAAGGGCTATGGGGTCATTATTTAAAGAAAAAATAACAAGCAAAACTAATATTTACAATGAAAGGAAAGCCACTCATGGATTTTTAAGAAAAGTATTTCTTCAGAAAATTCCCATTAACTAGGCCACCAGAAAATTCAGTATCTTCTAAGCTCTGCAATTTGAAAGTGTTATTTTGAAAAACTTCAGAAATTTTGAAAGGACCAATCCACAAGGCTTCGAAATTACCATGTTCTCCCTTGTCTTTCCTTTGTGCATCCCATTTGAGCACCAGTTCTCCCAGCTGGAAATATTATTTCTTTACCTTCTTGTCAAAAACTTGCTTGATCTTCTGTTGATGGCCCTGTGCTTTATCAAAGAGATGCTCCCTAGTCTATTGTACTTCCACTAGCTGATGCATCCTCTTGATCATATCATCTAGCTCTCCTTGTTGGTAATGAAGAAACTTTTCCACAGCTAATTCAATTTAAGAAGGAAAAAAAACCTCAGGTCCATAGACTAACTGAAATAGAGTAGTACCAATTGATCTCTTGGTGGTTACTCTATCTGCCCATAGAGAAAACTTCAACTTTGAATCCCAAGAATTTGCGTTATCCTCCAACATTTTTTTGATGATCTTTACTAGATTTTTGTTAGAGGATTTTTCCAATCCATTACCTTGAGGGTAATAAGGAGTAGAATGAATAAGTTGGATCCCAAACTTTTCACAAAACTTGACCAGAGGTTCATATTTAAAAGTTGCAGCATTATCAGTAAAATCTTTTTAGGACATCCAAACCTTGAAAAAATGTCTTACAAGAAGTGAATGACTACTTTATGTGTTGCATTTCTTGTAGGGATGGATTCTATCCATTTGTTGGAATAATCAGTGGCTGTCAGGATCCAATGATGCTGGCCACTTGAATATGGATGGATTTCTGCAATGAAATCTAATCCCCATTGCTAGAAAGGACCATATACCATTATGGGATTTAGAGGAAAATATTTTAGATGTTTCTTGCCTGATAATTTTTGAAATTTATCACAGGCCCTGATCTTTTCACATACATCAGTGAATAAGCTAGGAAAAAAGTACCCAACTCTAAGTATTTTATATGTTGTGGTCCTCCAAAAATTATGACCTAAACAAAGGCTATCATGAAAATCAGTCATGGTTTTCTTTTCCTCATCTGGGTCCAAGCATATTAAAATAACCCCTACGGGATCCTTCCAATACAAAACATGATCAACAATGCAATATCTGATTTCTTTGAGATTTAAATCCCTCGCCTTAGTAATCTCAAGTCCAGCAGGGGGCTGCAATGTATGCAATAAATGGATAAGGTCCTTGTACCAACTACACTCTGTCAATTTGGGACTAATTTGTGAGTTGGTGCTAGCAATATCAGCTTGCTAATATACAAAATCTGCATTCATAAAATTAACCCTAAGTGCCTTATAATTTGATTCAACTAATAATCTATATAAACCTTGCCCTTTCACCAACTTGGTAGGTTTCATTTCAAGATCAAATTCCAAAATTTTGGCAATCCACTTACTTCTCTTTCCATCTATGTCAGGCTAAATTAAAATTTCTTTAATAAAGGTTGAAGGGACATAAGCAATAATTCTAGAATGCAGAACATACACTCTGAAATATTTGAGGGATTTGACCAAATCATAAGATTGTTTCTCCATGATATCATACCTTATTTCAGCATCTCTCAAATCCCTGCTGAATAAAGAAATAGGTTGCTCCATCCCATCTGAGTTTTTATTAAGGATGACATCAGCCAATGTGTCATGTAAGGCAAAAGAAAATATCAAAAATTATTTTGAATAATCAGGGATGATAAGAACAAGTGCCTCAGTCAGTGCTTTTTTAATTTGATCAAAATAATTTCTAGCTTCAAGTTTCCACTTTACCTCATTTCCCTTCCTCAGCATGGATGTGATAAACTTAACCAACTCAACAAAATTAGAAATGGATCTTCTCAAGAATTTTATCTTACCCAGGAAGGACTAGATCTCTTTCTTGGACCTAGGGAGAGACAAAGTCTTGATGGCCTCTACTCTACTTGGGTCAATTGTTACCCCTTCAGCTGATACAATATGTCCCAACAACTTAGCTTCCTTCATAGCAAAGAGGGACTTCTTGGGATTGAGTAACAATACAAATATTTTTCATTTTAGGAACACTTTCTTCAAATGTTGATAGTGTTTTTCATCAGATTTTGAAAACACTGTGATGCCATCCAAGTAGATCACCACAAACTTATCCTTTTCTCCGATAAAAGAAATATCCATTGCACGCTGAAAGGTTTCCCCTGCATTCATGAGACCAAAAGGCATCTTGGCATACATGAATCTACACCAAGGACCAATAAATGTTGTCTTCTCCCTATCTTCAGGCAAAACATATATCTGATTGTAGCCTGAAAATCCATCAATCATAGAAATCCTTGTTGATCCTGTCACCCTTGGAAAAATATGTTCCATCTTATGCAGTGGGTAATTATCTTTCCTAGAACACCTATTTAACTTTCTAAAATCAACACAAAGTCTAATTTCTCCATTCCTTTTCCTAACATGGAAAAGATTAGCTATCCACTTAGAATACCTCAAAGGTATGATGATCTAAGCATCAAGAAAATTTTTGGCCTCCTTTTCCATGATGGGAAGCAACATATTGATCTTCCTTAGCTTCTTTCTAAATGGTTTAGTATCATCCTTCAAAGGTATGTTGTGTTCAATAATGCATGTGTCATAAGTTTGCAAATCATCATACTTTCAAGAAAAAACATCAGGAAATTCCTTTAGCGGTTTTATATACTCATTTCTTTGTTTTTCTGATAGATTACTAGATAGCTTGACATACTTGGGATTTTCATCAGTACCTAGATTGCATTATGTCAAATCAACATCTGCATTTTAACCTCTTATTTTGACAGTGACATCATTACTATCAAATAATATCTGTAAAGGAACCAATCCCTTGGGCATATGATTACTAGGAAATTGTAAAATCTTGTGTTCTGCAATTTTATTTAGGAATTTATCAACATGAGGACTGTTTTCATCATCTAGATATTGATCAATGCGAAGTGAAAAAAAATCTTCCATTGTTTCCAGAAATATTTTTATCTCAAGATCATCTTGAAAAACCTTCCAATGTTTGACATTGTCAGGTATGGAAGGCCTATATTTTACTTCAACATCATACTTGAGTTTAGGTGGTATTGGAACTTTAAAGTTGCTAGAAGAAAAAACTAGGGAGTCAACCAATGCATTCTATTCTCTAGGAACAAAGGATATATTGAAATCTAGGAAGAAATTATCAATTAGATCCCATACCTCATTTTCGTAGGTCCTCAACCTTGGATGTTTAGCCCGATATATATTTCTTATCTGATGTACAATCAACATTGATTCTCCAAAAACTAATAATTCCTCAATCTTCATATCTTTAACCTCCCTCAAACCCAAAACTAGAGCCTCATATTCAACAATGTTATTTGTGGTCTCAAATTCTAACTTGAATGAAAAATTTATGACTTCTTGAGAGGGGGAAATGAAATCCACTCCAACACCAACACTATCTTTAGAATATTCCCCATCAAAAAAAAAATTCCAAACATTAGAACCTTGTTTTACTGTTTCACATGCTATGGGTGATGGTTTTTTTATTTCCAAAGGTGGCCGAGGAAGATCAGCGAGCTGCAGAATGCTAGATCCCAAATCAGTGTCCACATCATAAATGGGATGGTTGGTGGAGTTACCTTCATCACTAATAATATAATAATATAAGCCAGTTGTGCTTCTCTATAGAGCCTTATATTTCCACCCCCAAAGAAAAGTATCGTGGCATAGAAGAGGTCCATCTGCCATGTTCCTCCCAATATCTTTATCCATGATCTTGACAATAACATTTCGAACTTTGGGGGAACATATGAAACCGCTATATCCATCATTATACTCTTCATGGGAAATTGAAAAGGGGTAACAACCAAATATTTTACCACCCCAAGGCATTTCACTTTCCTTGAGTCAAAATAATATAGATCATGATATGATTTGGTGATCTATAAACACAGTTCATCCATTACATATTTAAGCATTAAGTTATGGGATGCACCTAAGCCCATCAAGCAGTTGTGTAAGATCTTTTCATGTACATTCAATGATGTATAAAAAGGAGGGGAGGACTCATCCCTATCTTCTACTAAGGGCCCCAATATCATTGTAGGTTTTTCATCTTGCAAATTCACTGGATCCATTGAATGGGAAGAAAAAACATACTGCAGCATTTTAGAAATGGACTTCTTGAAATATTCATTCTTTATCAACTCTAAAAATGGGACTGGAATTTTAATCTTTTGAATTTCATTTTCAAAGTCAAAAGAAGATGGGGATTTCAAAATTTCTTTTGCTTCTTGGACATGGGCTTTAACCAAAGGCTGATTATTTTGTTATTCATTTCCTTTCTTTGGTGCAACCACTATTTTAGTAGAGGGTTCTAAAATTTTAGGCTGATTTGATGTATTGGGCTTTCCCTATTTCTGTTTTGACCTCAAGTTGTACTTATTTTTATTTTCATTTGTTTTTTCTCCCTTATGTAACTCATTCAGCTGGTTTTTCATCCGGGACTCTTCATAAGCTAATTAAGTTAGGTGAGGGGAAGTAGATGTGTCTCCTAGAAAATGAATTTATTGATCAATGTCCTCCTCTTCTCCTTCTTCATCATCAACCAAATTGTTTTGAAGAGGAGTCTGAACTTTTTTGATCATATCTATTCCTTTGATCTCTTTGAAGAATTTGATGAGCATTATTTTGTCTTCTGAAGTTATTTGTGTTTCCAAAATATTGTGTGTTCATGTTTTCTTGTCTCCCTTCTAACTTCAATTTTTCCATTTTTACAGAAAGGGATTTGAATAACTTGATCAATTCATCCACCTAAGGGTTAGTTGTTGAAGAATCAAAGGTGGAAGATTCTACATTTTGTTTTTTCCTGTCCCTATAATATCTGCCTCTTAATTTGTCTACAACCAATATGTTTGATTCCACTTCTAGGGAAACATCTTGCACGTGGGCTAGTGAAGTAGATATTCTCTCTCTCAACAGAAGAAAAAACTAAATATCAAAGGAACCAGCATAGGTTATTTTGGCAGAGGTTTCAGTAGGTTTGATCTCTGTAGGAATTTTACTATACATTTTGTTGAACCTTTTGGAAAATTCTAGTACTGATTCACTTTCTTTTCTTTTGAGAGCACCAAATTCGGTTATATAATACATAAATTCCTTATTATCCCCCCAATTCCTTAAAAAGGCATCATCAAGGGCTTCAATCACAGTAATTGATATAGGAGGTAAACCCCTAAACCATTTTATGTCTTCACCATCATGGCTTTGTACAAAAACTCTCATCCACACATCATCATCTTCAATATTCAAATTATCAACATAGTTGTAAAAACCTGCAAGGTGTTCATTTGCGATTATGACCTTTTCTCCTATGAACTTGGGAATACACCTTTGGTAATATCCTACTGGGAGGGAACTTATAGGTTGAGGTAGTACTAGAGGAGCATACCTAGCAGCCACAATGGCATCCATCCTATTCCAAGGAGGGTTTTCACCTGCCATTAGATTAGGAAGACGAAGATTCTGAGACCTAGGGAAATTGGGAGGTTATTTGATAGGAAAAGATACAAACTGAATATTACGTATCTTAGGTAAAGGAAGAGTATAAGAAGATGGAGTTTCAGGTTTAACAAAAACTAGTTGGGTCTTGGAGGAGGATGGGGAAAACTCAATAGGAACAGGGGTTCCTTCTTATTTGGTCACAACAAATTTGAAAGAATGAGGAGAGGGAGAACCTAGGAGGGGAAATTTGTATAGAATCTCAAGCCTAAACCAATTTACAATATCAGGAGATGAAAGAACATCAAAATTCTCAAGACTTTCTTCTTTCAACTGAGGAGAAAAAGATGAGTACTCAATAGGAAATTATCCTATTTTTAAATCTTCAGAAGCTTCAATAGTAGGTAATTTTCAAATGCTAGATACAACTACTAGTGTTTGAAAAATAGAGTCAAGTAAGTTCCTAGAAGTACCTGAGAAAATAGATGAGGAGGATCCTTGTGAATCCTTTCCTTTCTTGATGATATTTTCTGGGTCAGCTTCAGGTGCAGCCAAAGATAAATGTGGAGCGGACCTCGTGTGTCTACATTTGGGAGCCACAGTTGAAAAAATGGATTCTCCAGGTGAAATCTGCAGTCTTTAGTTTATTGATTACTGTGCACCGCATAATCAATATTTTCTCTATCATACATCCCAGGGAAAAGTCTTCAATCTGTTCCCCGGCAGCGGTGCCAAGAATGTTAGCACTGAAAGTCACACTTTGATTGCTAAAGTGTAATCTCAACACCCATAAATAGTTTAAAGATATGTTTTATGGTAAGGTAGAAAATGGATGGAAACTCAGGAAAATAGTGTAAATCACAACTTACTTCAAACTATTTGCACCAACAAATAAGGCTCTGAATAACTTTGATCAGGGTTTTTAGAAAAAGGATGAGTAGGTGGAAGACTTAATAAGAAGAAAGTGAAATGTCTATCAGCTACATCAGGCAGTATGACAAACATATAAAGCATAACTCTATGAAACAAGAAAATATTATAATCAAAGAGATGAATTATGATATATCTGTAAACAACATTACAAGAGATCCTCTAATGCAATAATTTATAAATCAGTCAAATGAATCTTTCACTAGACTGTGATCATAATTACAAGACAAAAATATGATAGGAAAAATAATTTCTTTTGATTATCCAAAGAATCTTAAGTCTGATACAAAAGAGAAGGTATTTTTTTAATACACACAATATCAAAAGTGAATCCTCTCTTACACCATTCGAACCCTCTCTCATATTTACAATAGTGTTTTTAAAATCTAGATTGTTAGTTACAACACTATAATTCGACTAACAACATTATCATAGGATCCTTGTGCCCTCAAAGTGGCCTGGAAATAGGTGGATAACAGAAAACAACAAAATGCTAAAATTTAGGTTGATGTTGGCAACGTCTTGAACATCTTCTTTATGGTTGATGAAGTGTCCCTTTGAGCTCTTCTCCCTTTGGTAGGTGGCCTCCCAACTCATAACTAACCATCATACATTTGGCATGCATCGATCTCTGACACCTGCCAAATTTTCCTCCTTTTAAAACTCAAAAAACTTGAGTTTGTAGAGCTAGTTCGAAGCGCCTACCTGTATAAGCCAGTTCGCAACGCCAGGCGTTACGAACTTTCCTGTAGCAACTTATTTTGTCTGATAATGCCTTAAAGTGTTCCAAAACTATCTCCAACACCAAATTTTTTTTTAACAACTTATGATCATGGTATGTGACTTAGAAGAGAACATCCCAACAACTAAACATTGTTTATCAAGCATAACCATCCTCAAAATTGCAAAAATGTAAAAAGAAGGAAACTTGTCAAAACTGGTATGGGTTAAGGTGTTCAAATTCTTAATTTTCTAACTTTGGAGCTCCTGGTAGAAAATTTAGCCTACATATCCATATTTCTCTTGGCCAACTCTTCTTTGAAAGGATGAAGTTTTGTCTTTAGTTCTCTGATTTGTGCCTGGTGAGCTCTGTTCTGTCTGTAGAGGTTTTTGAGCTGCCTATGGAGGGGCCGAAACCTTTTGGCTATAAATATGGCTTTGTCAATAGTTTCATGATACATGTCCATGAGTCCCTTAATTTTCCTCTTTGAAACCAACTCCTCCTTCTTCATTTCATCAACTTCATCCCTCACCTATTTAAGTTGTCTTTTGAGCCTCTTAAAAGTAGGATTGCTCTCTTCTTGAGGAGTTGTGATTTCAATAATTTCAACAAAATTTTCAACATCTATGGATTTACCTTTCCTTTGGGCTGAAACTCCTATTGCATCATCCTTCATAGGGATTTATATCTTGGCTGCTGCTCTAGTAAGAGGCCTCTTATCTTTGACCTTGTCAGTTGCACTGGGTGAAGGGAACACCAACTTTCTACCTCTCAAGCCTGTGGGTTTGATTGAAGGAACCTTTACTAGAATGGGATATGGCATGGGTGAAGCTTCCCTCTATGAAATTGTGAAGTTCCTTCTTTTTCATCTCCCTTTTTGGATCTATCATCTTTAGCAGTCATAGTACTATTTCTCTTCTTTCTCACCTCTGAGTACACAGTCTTCCCATAAGGAACATGTCTTTGAAGCTTGGACTGTGGAGTTGGGGAAACATTCAGTTGAAACTATGAATAAGTGATGAATGTTTCCCAATTTGTGTTTGTCTTTCTCAATTCTCCCATCAATAGCATTTTGATAAAGCCTGAGTGGAAAACACTAGTGTCCACTTGATCAGATTTGGCTTGAACTCTATCAGCCATATTGCCAATACTTCTGAACAAATAAAAAGGGAGGTCTATAACTTCTTTCCTTGTGAAGTGTAACAACAATTTGATATGGTATTGGTATACCATGTTAAATCGTACCTTATAGGTGAAATACCTTTGAATCACCTTCAACATTTTATCAAAACCTTCAAGCATATGATTTATGGGTACCCCTTTGAATAGATTTTATTCCTGGTATTCTGGTTTTAGGAACTCCTTGGAGAAAGAGGGATTTAGTGGCATAGCCTTGAACCACTTTTATCTAGTTCTAGGTATCCCTGTTGTAGCGGAGATGGACAACTCTGAAACTTCAAACTCCAATATTCCAACCCTAGTTTTCGTCCCATTGAAATTTAATGCAAATTCCCTAGCCACCTCTAGGTGCCCCCTTTACATTATTTGAAAAAAATTAATACATCCTACCCTATAGAAGGCCTCTGTGATCAAGGGTTCAGAATAAAAAAGATGCATATCACAAGGATCTATCCTTAATATTTCACCTCCCTTATGAGTTTTTTTGTGATGTGGATTGTTCATGGCTATTTTTGAGGAATGTTTTTTGTGAGTTGTAATAACATGTAGATGTATGAAAACAGGGATATAAGATACTAGGGTTTTGATAACAAACTATTTTCCATAGGCTGATAGGGTACAAGATTATGCAACACACTTCATTCACATTCAGGGATGATAGAGTGCAGTCCTCAATTTAAATATATAAATATGGGAAATTGGAATTTGCAATAAGAGGAAGACACCGTTGAATTATCTACTTGAAATGGGGATTTTATGACAATACAAGTATACTTTAGCAGCATGAACAATGCATGTAACCTAATTTGACAGTTGATAAAAAAAAACCCAAGTTGAAATGGGTGTAGAGTCAGTCCTTTGAGTTTGATCTCGCCAAGTATGCAAAGGAAGGCTTCTCAACAAAACTGGAACAAAGGGTTCACAATGATAAATTTGTAGCAACAGGTTCACAACACTAGAAATGAGAGTTCACAACGCCAAAATAGGGGGTTTGTAGCATTGGGAAATACCAAAGGAGAAAATGAATTCTACGTAGTGAGAAGGATGAATGAGGTGTTAAATATGATGAGGTTTGATATGCAGGGTTCAGAGAATGAAGGAAATGGATGTGAAAGTAATCAACACAAAAAAATAGAGTTCGCAGCACCGAGGGGTGAAACCAACAAAAACCTCTCCTTCAACCTTTAGACAATGTATAAATATTCATGGAGTAGTTGATGGACTTGTGTTTGTTGTTGATGTGATTAAATTTGAATGGGAATGTCTGCAAGTAGATCAACCCTCCAAATCTCCTCTTTAGCAAGTTCGCATCGCCTGTCTGTAGCACTAGGTTCATAGCATCGAGTTCAAAGATGATTTGTACACTTGGAGAAAACAATTAGAAACCTTTATGACATAATCCATGGAAATTTGTTTAAAATATAAGCTCTCAAAAAAAGGAGATATTCTTTGACATGATCCATAAATGCAATGATGGAAATGAATTCATGATGTACCTTTGAGTGCACTGTGAACTCTCCTAGTGAGTTGGTAGCATACAGATCAAAACATATTCGATAGATAAATGGGTAAAGGTGACAAAAGGAGGGGTTTTGCATACAACATGGAGGTGTGACATGTCAGGGTGATGATGGAGAATTTGAAATATCTTACTCATGAAGCTTTATATAACTTGTTATGATAGCAACGCATAACCCAAGGAATTTAGACCAAAGCCAAAACTAACCTTAGCTTATTTACATCAAAATTTTAAAAATGACTATAGCAAAGGGACATAACAACCTAAAATTTAAATAAAACCTATGACTCAAAATAAAAACTGAAAAATATTTGACCCTTGAAATTCTATGTGATAAAAGGTGTGATACGAAACAAATAAAATATCCAACTCTAGTCACAAGGGGAAAAGAATATGAAATTCACTATGTGTGGATGGGTAGGAGAAGGAAAAAATATTGTTTCTTTGAAGGCCATTAACCCTAAACCTACATTAGGCCCATCCTTTTTGGAATTCTTCTTTCCATATTGCAAACCTGTATGGCATTTAAATTGGATGATTAAAATTGGTGTGAATTTAAATTAGGTGATTTAAATTGGTGTGCATTTAAATTAAGAACTAGGCAGATTACTTAAAAATGGATTTTGTGAGGAATTTTCATCATTAGATAGTATGTATTTTTTATCATAAGTCTCATCCTCGAGTAAAACGCCATACTACAAATTATGAAAAGGAAGCTCATTAAAGCAAGAAGTGATGGTATTCCCCTAAGGGATAGGGACATGATGGGTAGCATATGCACACCTTCACTTAAACCATGCAAAATCAATCATTATATATGCTACATGTGATGGTCTTTGTGTGGAAAAGATAGGTACATGATGTTAAAGGATGCATATGAGATAAAGAGAAGTGGACAAGAGGTAAAGATGTGAAAGGAAATATACTGACAACCTTTACCTCAACCTGGATATGATACCAAATCATCTCAATAACATACTGGTTTGATTAATCGACACTAAATTGAGTTCCATTAGCATTGGATTTAGCGTCATTGAGTCGAAAAAATGTAATCAACTTGGGGCGCTAAATATAGTGCTAATGGTGCCCAATTTAGCATTGATTATTGAAGGAAAACGAAAATTTATAATAGAGCCCTCACATAACACAAAAAAAATTATTCACAATTTTAATAACATGAAATTAAAGCAAGTATTCATGCAATAGAGCATGCGTGCACCGAAAATAAAGATTTTGTGCATTCACGAATCTCCATTCACGACTTTAGATACCATGCACACCCAAAAGTAAACATGCACACTAATGTGCAGGTAATCTCATCTCCACATGCATTGCAGATAAAATCTCAAACCCAAAAGAACCACCCAAATAAAAGGCAGGGGAAAGCGCGGGAAGATCCTCACCCACTGAGACAGAGGCAGTTGATCGGTGCAAAGGAACAATAAGAAATCTCATTGATCACCCCTCAGAATAGGGAATAGCATAGGAGGTGGAGGCACCATCCACATATTATCTATATCCACTTGATCTTGTTGACCCATAACCAATTCAATGATTTATAATCCGACCGTCTATTTCAATGCATACATAGAAAATAGAAGGGATTTTCCATAGTCTGGAGGAAAATAATTCACCTTATGATGCCAAAAAATGTCAAGCGACAGAGGAAAACAAGCAAAGGGATATGATTCTTTCCATAATGAGGTATTTCATACTTAATTTATAGATTTGTTCATGTGCCCATTGCTTGTTGGAATTGTATTTTTCAGTTTTTTATTTCAAAATTATAAAAGAAGAAATTTCTTCTATATATATAGGGTTTTTTTTATTTTTATTTTTAAATTTAAAATAAGAAATTTATTGTACATATATAGGGACATGACCTAGATAAATTGAAAGAGGCAATGAATTCTATATTAGGGGTAGAATCAGTGAAGAAACTAGAAGGTATGGACTTGTCCATGCTTGCCAAATATGTAGAAAAATGATCTACTAAAGGCATTGAAACAGTCCAACCAAACCAACCTTGTCAAAGGGAATCGATTGATTCCCCATCAATTCCCAGATCATGCAAAAGATCAAGGATAAATTTAGTCTCAATAACCTCTAAAAATGTGGAACAGGGAGTTTAGATGTCCAATTTCCTAGCCACATCTGGGTTACATATTTCTTCCAACACCAGTACATGTTATACATCTTGCATTGGTACATACGAAACCAAGGTAGAATATGATGATGTCTCTAGGAATATCAAAATGACAGATGTCGGGAAAGTGTTCATGCATAGGGTGAAGGAATCATGCCTTCAATGCTTCAAAGAGAATATACATCTTCCATTCTAGAAGATACCCTTGCACCTTCAAAAAGAAGTCATCAACAACATGGAGACTAAATTTGAGACAAGTTGGTCAGTAAAGCAGATAAAAAACAAATGCTTCAAAATTGCAAGAGATTTCGTTGCAACCAAATGAAAAAGATAAAAGGAATTCCTCCTTAGCTAAGGAACGAAAGAAGGCCAATTGATGTAAGTGTGAAAGTATGGAAAGATCTTGTGAAAGCATATGATAGAGTAGATGCATAGTGGAAGTCCGGTGAGGAGAGCATACAAGTATTTGAATTTTTGACACTAGATTATTTCAAATTCATTAAATGAATTTTATATTCTACCCTTGCATAATTAAATTTAATTAGTGTATGTTTCAAGACAAAGCCTCGAAGTCCATGATTTCCAAATTTCTTGCCACACATCACAGTGTCCAAACAGGTTTAGAAGCCTTAATATTCAAGTTTGTAAGTCTTGGGAATATCTGAAATAATATTTTTTTAAAATTTTGTACAAAAAAGTAAATGATTGGATATTAATTACTTTAACCAATCCATCTGCCATGTTTTGATAAGAGAAACAATATGGCTATTATCCATCGCAATACGAATTCAATATGATACAAGACAAAAAGTGGTCCGATTTTTTTATCTGGATGGAGAATAAGGTATCATTAGTTGACTTTCAATAACGTAGTTGGGTATTGTTATGTTAATATGTCAATTTGCTTTTCTTGTGTTGAGTTGTTTATTTATGTGTAGATTGATTCAGAAGGCTCTAGTGATAATGGGGTTGGTATGGCTTGATAATAACAAGGAATAGAGTCCTATAACTCAAATCCCCTTTCATATTCTCACATTGATCCTTCTTATTTGTTGGTGGGTTAAAGATAGAATGTAGCTCTCCATTTTCAGCAAATCGTGTATTTGGAGTGGATCTCATCCCTAGGCCTTTAGGTCTTTTATCAATAATTGGTAGCTCAGATGGGCCTTGTTCATATTTTCCCATATCTTTGATGTCCTTGAAACCCATGGTTTGGATCATAGGAAAGACATGTTGTTAGGTTTAGATTTCTCATTGGGAAAGTACTTATGCTACTAAAACTTGAGATGCTTCAACCTCTCCTCCTATCTAGGTAAATCATGTCTTAGAAAAATCATATTCATCCCCATCATTATCATGTACCTCATCATGATTTTAACCCCCTTATCCTCCTCTATGTTAGCACTCTGTAAACTTCGTTCAGCTGAGAAAACAAATGAGAGAAGCAACCTACAAACCAACTTTGAGGCTGGAAACTAGCTTTTCTGACCTGGAGAGGGCTCTCTCTAAGACTTTGTCTCTGTACAGGGTATGGCTTTAAACTCTCGACTAGATTTAACACTTTTATACGATATTTTGATTTCTATTGGCGAAAGAAAGAAATAACTTGGGCTATGGAGTTGATTTAAGAAAACGATAGAAACAAATGACTTAGTGACTGAACTTGAGAGGATAAAGGCTAAGTAAGCAACATTTTTCAGTTTAAAAAATCATGGTGTGTGGCGAGAGAAAAATACATGAAGCAACTCGGAGCACCACTGGGGATGAATTCAGAGTTTTCTTAGAAGAAACATAGTTGTCTAAATGGCATGAATCTAGAGCACCGTGCGGTGAATTATAGATTCAAAATCACGTTCTGATTTACACAAGATATAGATATGAATATAAAGAACACAGGAAAGCACGTTCGCAAATAGAGAGTACAATACATCAAACTGCTACAATTAGAATCTTTTCATCAAAGCTTCAGGAACTTTGCATTAATTTTCAATCGAATTCAATAGCTACATTCAATAGTCACTGTCTACACTATTTTGCCAACCAACCTCACTTACATTGAAAAGATGAAATACATAGAAAAGATTGTGTTGCTCGGGCTACCCTGTGCTCTAACTACTATCCCTAGAAATTAGGTTCTAACTATTCTCTATTAGATGACTCTTTGTATGGCACTTTACTAACGATAGGAACTGAATGTACTCGGTATCATCATAACCACTCATCTTTTCCACGACGGTTTGGTCACCAACAAGATATCATCATTATAGAGTGATGTGTTGATGCTTTTCCTTTGACATGGTATCTAGATGATCAAGTGCTCTATCAGACTCTTGCCACCCATTGTAATGGCCTTGATTTCTATCGTGTGATTGTTTAATGGTGCATGCATGTGGCGGGTGACTGCAAACTGTCGCAGGTGTTTCCAAAATGATGACCATAGTTAGGGAACAATGCCTCTCTTCAAACTGTCGCAGTGTCTAATGTACACTTGTCCTTTGCAATAGATGGTATTCCATCACTGTGCATCCTATGTTTACCACGTGGGTATCTGTTAGAGTCTCTACTTCCCTGTAGGAAACAAGACGTGGGGAGACAAAATCTGTGCCACGTTTGAGAAGATAAAAATGGAGTCAGTTAATCATGCTTCTGTTCTCATATGCAGTTTTGATACCCGAAGTTTTCTCTTGAGAGACCAGTTGCGCCTTTTCAAATTTATCACTTTCCTTTGTAGAACCGTGTTCCCTTTCAACTTCTTTTGCGCACTGGCCAGAGCCGCGTGGACGTTCTCCATGGCTAGTCCACATTCCTTTCCTTTAATTTCTTTTAATTTATTTCTTCTAACATCCTCTGTGCTTCGTGCAACTGTATGATTATATCTCATGCTTCTATGAGCTATCCCTTGAGCCAAGTCACATTTCCCTTATGGCCTTGTGATGTTGATGCTTCGAGGGTCTTCGCTGCTAACTGCTATCTTAGCTCCCTGTTCTCCTAGTACAACTCAACAATAGAGAGTTGTGCTTGCTTCATCTACTGCGATGGTTCATGAATTCCATGCCTTCAATGTCTATCTTTAACCCTCTGTCGCAGGCTTCTCGACTTGGGCCCTCGACAGGCTCCAGCCGAATGGCGTGCATGAGTAACTCTTCAGCGGTCGACTTTGTGCGTAGCTTGCTCGGGGATCGGGCCTCCCTAGTTTCCTTGTTCTTCCTTGGCTTGCCCCTTCTCTGGGGTACCAATTGTTGGGGGGGATAGAGCTTCCAATGAATTTTCTTCCTCCACGGCCTTTCCTATTTCCACCTTTGTGCGGTGATATGTCACCTTTTCCGCAGGTATAGGAGAATCGCCTATGGGGTCCCTGGGGATGTTGAATGTGAGTAGAAATGAATCCCATTTTTTTCCCAATCGCCTCAACTACTCAACTATCAGTAATTTAATCAACGAGACATGAGATAGTTTCTTCTTCAGCTAGTTTGCTTCAACCCAGATGTTGTCTTCCATTTCTCGGAGGCTTTGGTGTAAGAAGAAAGGTATATTTAATGGTCTCCTTCCTATGAAATGCATCAACAATTTGATGTGGTGTGAGTATATTTTGTAGAACCTTCCCTCATAGGTGAAATATTTACTAATTGGTCTCAGTAGATTCCGAAAAGGATCCTATAGATATCTATTTGGAATGCCCACAATGACTTTCCCATTCAAATAGTCTGGTTTGATGAACCCCTCGTAGCACCACGCATCCAAAGGCATGCCTTTATACCACCTTTCACCACGTGGAGGGATTTCCATTGTGGCTGACAGAGCTTGCTCTGTGACTTGGAAAGTGATTCTTGCGATCTCTGCGTGGAACCCTTCGAATCTGAGTGCAAACTACTCTGCCAGTTTCACGTTGATTCCTTGGATTTTCCTACAAAAGACCATGCATATGACCCATTCAAAAGATTCTTTGACATCTCTATCTTCATTTACCAATGTCAAGTTTTGAGGTTCGAGCCCCACATTTATGTTGCTTCGCGCACCTTTCCTTATGTTCTAGGACGTTACCATGGTGCAACACGCATTTTTTCTACACGTGGTGAATTTAGCACGAACCCAAGGATATAATCGTGATTGACCCACGATTGTGATGCAGTTGAAGGCAATCAACTTTTCGGCCACAACAAACTCAGGAATCATGGGAAGAATTACAAATAGAGCATAAACTTGGATGGTGAAAAAAATACATGCAGAGTGATCGAAATTTATAATTGGGTAGGCAAGAGATGGAATCGTCCCAGGGGACACTGAATCCATAGTGACTAGAGATTTCAAAGAAGCAAAATATATTCATAGCACATCCATGCAACGGGTACACTTCGGGGTGTGTAAAGTAAAACTGATAAGAGCTAAAGAGAATACGTGATACGAGCACTGTGATTTTCCATTCTTTTTGAATTCATAATGAGTTGATGATGGTCACTTTATCTGCTGAAGCGACTTCTATTTAACAACTTGCCTCGACCTTTGGCACGTAAAACCTTCTCTTCTGACAGAACCTAACTATTTGGGAAAATACCTTTACCCATTACACATGTTTTGGTTCTTACATCCCTTCCCAAATCCAAGGGCCAACCAACCACTTATTGACTTCAACCCATTTGTTGTTCGGTACCTGACCTCACACGCTTTGACACACAGAATCTGACTTGACTAAGACTGACTCTAACTGAAAAAATGACGATGCTACCACTCTAAAAGGAGGCATGTTTCCAATTACAACATGCCTCAGATAGATGAAACATTAGTTCTGTTGGACTCCTGGCAACAGATTTAGATAGGGGGACCCCTCTCCTATGATTCCATCACCAAAAAAAGTGTTTGTTAAAGGATCTATGGACTAGGGTTTAGCTCAGTGAGGCACAATGCAAATACAAGATAGGGGGTCAACTTTTTCAGCCCCTGTGTCGGGTGATTGTGAGCATTTTGGTCACACGAGCATTGGTTATATGGACCATTCAAAGCTTACAAAAATCAGTTAGGCTGCCCGGTTGTGATTTTATTCCCCCGGACCAAATTTCCACCATGTCCTTGAATGGCAGCAGGAGGCAAGTTGAAACTCACCATACCATGAAAACCGTGCATCAGATTAATGAAACACCAATATTGTTGGACTCCAAGTACCAGATTCCAGCTAGGGGACCCCTCTTCTATGATTTCTTCGCCCATAAAAGTTTTTGCTAAAGGATCTCCGAAACTAGGGTTTAGCTCAGTGAGGCACAATGCAATTCCAACAAAGGGGGTCAACTTTCAAAACCCCCATGTCGGGCGATTATGGTCACTATAGTCACATGGGCGTTGTCCATGTGGACCTTCCAAAGATTACAAAACTCATTTGCATCGTACGGTTATGATTTTGTGCCCCCGGACCAAATTGTCATTGCGGCCCTGAATGGCTTCAGGAGGCGAATTGCAACTCACCATAACACACAAAAAAATCCTCGGATCAATAGAAATCTAGTTCTGTTGGACTCTTGGCACTATATTACATCTAGGGGGACCCCTCTCCTCTAATTCTGTCGCCTAGAAAATTCTTTGTTAGAGGACCTAGAAAACTAGGTTTTAGCTCAGTGAGGCATAATGAAAATCAGGAACAGGGGGTTGACTTTCACAAATCTTGTGTCAGGAGATTATGGGCATCGTGGTGATGTGGGAGTTTCCAATATATACCTTTCGAAGTTTACAAAACTAATTTACATCGCCTGGTTGTGATTTTGTGTCCCCATACCAAATTGTCATTGTGTCCCTGAATGGCTTCAAGAGGCGAGTTGCAACTTGCCATAACACCCAAACCGTGGCTCGGATCAATGAAACACCAATTCTGTTGAAATCCTGGCACCAAATTCCAGCTAGGGGGACCACCCTCCTATGATTTTGTCATCCACAAAAGTGTTTGTTAGAGGATCTTCATATCTAGGGTTTAGCTCAGTGAGGCATAATGAAAATCTAACATAGGGGGTCAACTTTCAAAGCCCCTGTGTTGGGTGATTATATGCATCATGGTCATGTGGGAGTTGGTCATTTATACCTTCTGGAGCTTAAGAAACTTAGTTAGGTCACCCGATTATGATTTTTTTCCCCCGGACCAAATTGTCATCGGGCCCCCGATTGGCTTTAGGAGGCGAGTTGCAATTTTCCATAGCACCCAAACCATGCCTTGGGTCTACAAAATGCTAGCTTTTTTGGACTCCTAACACCATATTCTAGCTAGGGGGACCCCTCTCCTGTGATTTCGTCGCCCAGATAGTGTTTTTTTAAAGGATCTCTAGAACTAGGGTTTAGCTTAGTGAGGCACAATGAAAATCTGGCACAAGAGGTCAACTTTCAAAGCCCCTATGTCAGACATTTTTGGGCACCTTGGTCATGTGAGCGTTGGCCATACAAACCTTCCAAAGCTTTCAAAGCTCAGTTACATCGACCGATTGTGATTTTGTGCCCCCATAGCAAATTCTCATTGTGTCCCTAAATGGCTTCAGGAGGTGAGTTGCCACTCGCCATAGCACCCAAATGGTGCATCGGATAAATGAAACGCTAGTTCTGTTGGAATCCTGGCATCGAATTCTAGCTAGGGGGACCCCTCTCCTATGATTCCCTCACCTAGAAAAGTTTATTTTAGAGGATCTCTGGAACTAGGGTTTACCTCAGTAGGAACAATGGAAATCCAACACATGGGGTTAAATTTCAAAGCCCCTATGTCGAGCGATTATGGGCACCATGTTCATGTGGGAATTGGTCATACAGACCTTCTAGAGCTTACGAAATTCAGTTATGTCACTCGGTTGTGATTTTTGCCCCCAGAACAAATTGTCATTGTGTCCCTGAATGGCTTTAGGAGGCAAGTTAAAACACGCCATAGCACCCAAAAAGTGCCTTGGATCGACAAAATTATAGTTCTGTTGGACTCCTGGCATGGAATTCCATCTAGGGGGACCCCTCTCCTATGGTTTCATCGCCCAAAAAAGTGTTTTTTAGAAGATCTCTAGAACTAGGGTTTAGCTGAGTGAGGCATAATGCAAATCCGACACAGGGGGTCAACTTTAAAAGCCCCTGTGTCGGGCGATTTTGGGCATCATGGTCATGTGGGCATTGGTCATACATACCTTCCAAAGCTTACGAAACTCAGTTACATCACTTGGTTGTGATTTTGTGCCCCTCGACAAAATTATCATGGTGTTCATGAATGGCTTCAGGAGGCGAGTTGCAACTCACCATAGCACCTAAACTGTGCCTTGGATCAATGAAACGCCAGTTTTGTTGGACTCCTAGCACCAGATTCCAAATAGGGGGACCCCTCACCTGTGATTTCATCACCCAAAAAAGTGTTTTTTAGAGGATATTTGGAACTAGGTTTTATCTCAGTGAGGTGCAATGAAAATATGACACAGGGGGTCAGCTTTCAAAGCCCCTATGTTGGGCAATTGCGGGCACCATGATCATGTGGAAATTGGTCATACTGACCTTACAGAGCTTACAAAACTTAGTTACATCACTTGATTGTTATTTTGTGCCCTCGAACGGTGGACCAAATTGTCATTGTGTCCCCGAATGGATTCAGGAGGTGAGTTCCAACTCGCCATAGCACCCAAATAATTCCTTACATCGATTAAACGCTACTTCTATTGGACTCCTGGAACTCGATTCCATCTAGGAGGATCCCTCTCTTGTGATTTTGTCGCCCAGAAAAGTTTTTGTTAGAGGATATTTGGAACTAGGGTTTAGCTCAATGAGCCACAATGAAAATCTGACACAGGGGGTCAACTTTCAAATCCATTATGTTGGGTGATTGTGGGAAATGTGGTCATGTAGGATTTGGTCATACATACCTTCTGGAGCTTACAGAACTCAGTTACGTCGCCTGGTTGTGATTTTTTTCCCCGAGACCAAATTGTCATTGTGTCCCTGAATGGATTCAAGAGGCATGTTGAAACTTTCCATAGCACCCAAACCATGCCTTGGATCAATGAAGCACCATTTTTGTTGGATTCATGGAACCAGATTCCAGCTAGGGGGACCCCTCTCCTGTGTTTCCATCGCCTATAAAAGTGTTTGTTAGAGGATCTCCAGAACTATGATTTAGCTCAGTGAGGCACAATGCAAATTCGACGCAAGGTGTAAATATTCAAATCCCCTGTGTCGAGCGATTGTGGAAACCATGGTCATGTGGGAGTTGGTCATACAGACCTTCTGGAGCTTACAAAACTCAGTTACGTCGCCCGGTTGTGATTTTGTACCCCCGAACCAAGTTTCCATTGGGTCCCTAAATGGATTTAGGAGGTAAGTTGCAACTAACCATAGCACCCAAATCATGCCTAGGATCAACAAAACACTAGTACTATTGGACTCCTGGCACTGAATTCCAGCTAGGGAGACCCCTCTCCTATGATTCCATCACCCAGAAAAGTGTTTGTTAGAGGATCTTCGGATCTAGGGTTTAGCTGAGTGAGACACAAAGCAAATCCAGAAGAGGGGGTCAACTTTAAAATCCCCTATTATAGGCGATTTTGAGCACCGTGTTAATGTGGGCATTGGTCATATAGACATTTTGGAGCTTACAGAGCTCAGTTATGTCACCTGGTTGTGATTTTGTGCCCCCGGACCAAATTTTTGTTGTGTCCATGAATGGCTTCAGGAGGTGAGTTGTAACTCGCCATAATACCCAAACCATGCCTCAGATTGATGAAACTCTAGTTCTGTTGGAATATTGGCACAAAATTCCAACTAGGGGGACTGCTTGCTTGTGATTTCGTCACCCAAAAAAAGTGTTTTCAGAGGATCTCCAAAACTAGGGTTTAGCGCATTGAGGAAAAATGAAAATCCAACAAGGGGGTCAACTTTCAAATCCCCTTTGTTGGGTGATTTTCAACAACATGTTCATGTGGGTGTTGGTCATACAGACCTTCCAGAGCTTACGTAACTCAGTTATGTTGTCCACTTGTGATTTTTTTCCCCCGGACCAAATTGTCATTGTGTCCTTGAATGGATTCTGGAAGCGATTTTAAACTCACCATAGAACCTAAATTGTGCCTCAGATGAATGAAAAAGAAGTTTTGTTGGACTCTTGGCACCAGATTCTAGCCATGGGGACCCCTCTCCTGTGATTTCGTCACCCAGAAAATAGTTTGTTAGAGGATCTCCAGAACTAGGGTTTACCTCAGTGAGGCACTATGAAAATCTAACACAGGGGTTCAACTTTCAAATACCATGTGTTGGGTGATTGTGGGCACTGTGGTCATGTGGGTGTTGGTCATACAGACCTTCCAGAGATTACAAAACTCAGTTACTTTGCTCAGTTGTGATTTTGTGCCCCCAAAGAAAATTTCCATTGTGTCCATGAATGGCTTTAGGAAGCGAGTTGCAACTCACCATAGCACCCAAACCATGCCTCAAATCGATGAAACACTAGTTCTGTTGGACTCCTGACACCAAATTCCAGTTAGGGGGACCCCTCTCCTATGATTTTGTCACCTAGAAAAATGCTTGTTAGAGGATCTATGGAACTAGGGTTTAGCTCAGTGACACACAATGCAAATATGAAACAGGGGGTCAAATTTCAAAGCCCCTATGTCGGGTGATTGTGGGCACTATGGTATTGCTGGTGTTGGTCATACAAACCTTCTGGAGCTTATTAAATTCATTTATGTCACCTAGTTGTGATTTTGTACCCCAGAACCAAATTTTCATTGTGTCCCTCAATGGCTTCAGGAGGCGTGTTGCAACTCGCCATAGCACCCAAACCATGCCTCGGATCAATGAAACACCATTTGTGTTGAACTCTTAGAGGATTCCAGCTAGTGGAACCCCTCTCCTATGATTTCATCGCCCAAAAAAATTGTTTGTTAGAGAATTTCCAAAATTAGGGTTTAGCTTAGTGAGGCACAATGCAAATTCATCACAGGGTGTCAACTTTCAAAGCCCCTATTTCGGGCGATTATGGGCACCGTGGTTGTGTGGTCATTGGCCATACAAACCTTATGAAGCTTACATAACTCATTTACATCGTACTTTTGTGATTTTGTGTCGCTGGACCAAATTTTCATTGTGTCCTTGAATGGCTTCAATGGATTCATGAGGCGAGTTGAAAATTTCCATAGAATCCAAACCTTTCCTGGGATCAACGAAACAATAGTTCTATTGGACTCTTGGCATCATATTCTAGCTAGGGGGGCCCTCTCCTATGATTTTTTCACCCAGAAAAGTGTTTGTTAGAGGATATCCAGAACTAGGGTTTAGTTGAGTGAGGCACAATGAAAATCAAACGTAGGGGGATAACTTTCAAATCCCCTATGTGGAGTGATTGTGGGCACCATGGTCATGTGTGCATTGTTCATACAGACCTTCTAGAGCTTACATAACTCCATTATGTCACCAAGATGTGATTTTGTGCCCCTGGACCAAATTGTCATTGTGTCCTTAAATGTATTCAGGAAGTGAGTTGCAACTTGCCATAGCACTCAAATTGTGCCTCGGATCGACGAAACACTAGTTTTGTTGGACTCCTCGCACCATATTCCAACTAAGGGGACCCCTCTCTTGTGATTTCATCACCCAAAAAAGGGTTTGTTAGAGGATCTTCAGAACTAGGGCTTAGCTCAGTGAGCCACAATGCCAATTCGACACAAGGGGTCAACTTTAATAGCCCCTATGTTGGGTGATTTTGGGCACTGTGGTCATGTGGGAATTGGTCATACAGACCTTCCAAAGATTATGAAAATTAGTTATGTCGTATGATTGTGATCTGGTGCCCTCGAACCAAATTTTCATTGTGTCCCTGAATGGATTTAGGAGGTGAGTTGCAACTTTCCATAGCACCCAAACCATACCTCAGATCTATGAAACACTAGTTTTGTTGGACTCCTGACACCAAAATCCAACTAGAGGGACCCCTCTCCTATGATTTCGTCGCTCATAAAAGTATTTGTTAGAGGATCTCCAGAATTAGGGTTCAGTTGAGTGAGGTACAATGCAAATCCAACACAAGGGGTAAAATTTCAAAGCCCATGTGTCAGGCGATTGTGGGAACCTTGGTCATCTGTTTATTGGTCATACATACCTTCAGGAGCTTACGGAAAGCAGTTACGTCGCCCAGTTGTGATTTTGTGCCCTCAGACCAAATTGTTATTGTGGCCTTGAATGGCTTCAGTAGGTGAGTTTCAACTCACCATAACACCCAAACCATGCCTCAGATCGATGAAACACTAGTTCTGTTGGACTCCTGGCACTAGATTCTAGCTAGGGGGACCCCTCTCTTGTGATTTCATCATCCATAAAAGTGTTTTTTAGAGGATCTCCAGAACTAGGATTTAACTCATTGAGGCACAATACAAATTCGACACAGGTTGTCAAATTTGAAATCCCTTATGTTGGGAGATTGTGGGAACTGTGGTCATGTGGTCATTGATCATACATACCTTCCAGATCTTACAAAACTCAATTACATTTCCCATATGTGATTTTTTTCCCTTGGAAAAAATTGTCATTGTGTCCCTGAATGGATTCAATGGCTTCAGGAAGCGAGTTACAACTAGCCATAGAACCAAAACCATTCCTTAGATCGATGAAACATCGATTCTGCTGGACTCCTAGCACTGGATTCTAGCTAGGAGGACCCCTCTCTTGTGATTATGATGCCCATAAAAGTGTTTTTTGGAGGATATCCAAAACTAGGTTTTAACTCAATGAGGCACAATGCAAATCTGGCAAAGGGGTTCAACTTTCAAATCCCTTGCGTCAGGTGATTATGGGAACCGTGGTCATGTGGGCATTGGTCATACAGACCTTCTAGAGCTTACATAACTTAGTTGTGTCGCATGTTTGTGATTTTGTGCCCCTGGACACAATTTTCATTGTGTCCTTGAATGACTTCAGGAGGTGAGTTGAAACTTGCCATAGCACCCAAATCGTGCCTCAGATCGAAAAAATGCCAGTTCTTTTGGACTCTTGGCACCATATTCCAATGAAGGGGACCCCTCTCCTATGATTTTGTTGCCCAGAAAAGTGTGCGTTAGAGGATCTACAAAACTAAGGTTTAGCTAAGTGAGGCACAATGAAAATCTGACACAAGGGGTAAAATTTCAAAGCTCCTTGTGTCACGTGATTGTGGGCACTACGTTCATGTGGGAATTGGTCATACAAACCTTCCAAAGCTTACAAAACTTAGTCACGTTGTCGGGTTTTGATTTTGTGCCCCCAGACCAAATTTTCATTGTGTCCCTAAATGGCTTTAGGAGGCAAGTTGCAACTCACCATAGCACCCAAACCATCCCTCTGAACGATGAAAGGCCAGTTCTGTTGGAATCCTGGCACCAGATTCCAACTAAGGGGACCCCTCTCATGTGATTATGTCACCCAAAAAATTGTTTGTTAGTGGATCTCCAGAACTAGGTTTTAGCTCAGTGAGGCACAATGCAAATCCGACACGGGGGGGAAACTTTCAAAGCCCCTGTTTCAGGAAATTATGGGTACCGTAGTTGTGTGAGAATTGGTCTTACAGACCTTCTAGAGCTTACGAAACTCAATTACGTCGCCTAGTTGTGATTTTTTTCCCTCGTACCAAATTGTCATTGTGTCCCTAAATGGCTTCAAGAGGCGAGTTTCAACTCACCATAACACCCAAACCATGCTTCAGATCGACTAAACGCCAGTTCTATTGGATTCATGGCATTGGATTCCAGCTGGGGGGACCCCTCTATTGTGGTTTCCTCACCCATAAAAGTGTTTTTTAGAGGATCTTAAGAACTAGGGTTTAGTTCAGTGAGGCACACTGCAAATCTGAAACAGGGGGTCAACATTAAAAGCCCTTATGTCGGGCAATTGTGGGCACTGTGGTCATGTGGTTGTGCTGGTTTTGGAGCCTGATTATCTTCCTAATTAAGAGGTCTTTTTTTTCCAGCCATGTTTATACCCCATGAAGACTTTACACCCCATAAGAATGTACACTCCTCCATGTGGGGGAGTGTAGGGGGGGTATAACTTATATTGTAATTTCATAGTAAATTTGGACCATTCATTATAAGGTCGCATATCTGACGGTAGAAGTTGTTAGGGTTTTTTTCCCTAGAAGGAAACCTTCTTTTATGAGGGAAGTTTATTACGGCTATGGATCAATGTGAATATTGTATTCTATGTGAGGAGACTGTGAGAGAAAGAAGAGGAAGTTACAACAGGTGTGTTGTAGGTTGTATCCCTTCATTTGCTGGATAATAATAAAGGAAGGACTTGGAAATTTCTCTGGTGGACGTAGCCCACACTAGGTGAACCATGTATATCTATGTCTCTATTTTATTGTGTATCTTATGTGTTTTATTTCCTCATTTGTTTTACTTTGTTTCTCTGCGATCCTGTTTTTCTAACAGGATGTTGGTCATATATACCTTTCAGAGGTTACATAACTCAATTACGTCACTCGATTGTGATTTTGTGCCCCCAGACCAAATTGTCATTATGTCCCTGAATGGCTTCAGTAGGCATGTTGCAACTCGCCATAACACCAAAAACATGCCTCGAATCAATGAAACGCTAGTTCTATTGGACTCTTGGAGGATTCCACCTAGGGGGACCCCTCTCTTGTGCTTATGCCACCCAGAAAAGTGTTTGTTAGAGGATCTACGGAACTAGGGTTTAGCTCAGTGAGGCACAATGAAAATTCGGCACAGGGTGTCAATATTCAAATCCCCCATTCCAGAAAATTGTGGGAACCATGGTCATGTGTTCGTTGGTTATACAAACCTTCCAGAGCTTACAAAACTCAGTTGCATCACCTGATTGTGATTTTGTGCCACTGGACCAAATTGTCATTGTGTCCTTGAATGGTGTCAATGGATTTAGGAGGCAGGTTTAAACTCACCATAACACCCAAACCGTTCTTTGGATCGATGAAACAATAGTTCTATTGGACTCTTGGCACCAAATTCCAGCTAGAGGTACCCCTTTCCTGTGATTTTGTTGCTGAGAAAAATGTTTGTTAGAGGATCTTCGGTACTAGGGTTTAGCTCAATGAGGCACAATGCAAATCCAACATAGAGGTTCAACTTTCAAATCCCCTATGTCGGGCGATCATGGGCACCATGGTCATGTGGGCATTGGTCATACATACTTTCTATAGCTTACAAAACTCGGTTATGTCAGCTGATTGTGATTTTGTACCCCCGGACCAAATTGTCATTGTGTCCCTGAATGGCTTTAGGAGGCGAGTTGTAACTCGCCATAGCACTCAAAACGTGCCTCAGATCGATGAAACGCCAGTTTTGTTGGACTCCTGGCACCAGATTCCAAATAGGGGTACCCCTCTCCTATGATTTCATCGCACAAAAAAGTATTTGTTAGAGCATCTCCAGAACTAGGATTTAACTTAGTGAGGCACAATGAAAATCCGACACAGGGGGTCAACTTTCAAATCCCTATGTCGAGAAATTATGGGCACCTTGGTCATGTGGGCATTGGTCATACAGACCTTTCGTAGCATACGAAACTCAGTTACGTCGCCCAATTGTGATTTTGTGCCCCCAGACAAAATTTTCATTGTGTGCCTGAATGGCTTTAGGAGGTGATTTGCAACTCACCATAGCACCCAAATCGTGCCTTGGATCGATGAAACGCCAGTTTTGTTGAACTCCTGGCACCAAATTCCTAGCATGAAAAGCCATTGTTTTTGGACTCCTCGCACTATATTCCAACTAGGGGGGGCCCTCTCATGTGTCTTTGTCGCCTATAAAAGTGTTTGTTAGAGGATCTCTGGAACTAGGGTTTAGCTCAGTGAGGCACAATGCAAATCCGACACAGGTGGTCAAATTTCAAAGCCCCTATTTTGGGCAATTGTGGGCACTATGTTCGTGTGGTCGTTGGTCATACATACCTTCTAGAGCTTACATAACTTAGTTACATAGCCCGATTGTGATTTTGTGCCCCCAGACAAAATTTTCATTGTGTCCCTGAATGGCTTTAGGAAATGAGTTGCAACTCACCATAGCACGCAAACTGTGCCTCAGATCGATGAAACACCCATTCTGTTGGACTCATGGCACCAGATTCCAGCTAGGGGTACCCCTCTCCTATGATTTTGTCTCACAGAAAAGTAGTTGTTAGAGGATCTTCAGAACTATGTTTTATCTCAATGAGGCACAATGCAAATTCGACATAGGGGTTCAACTTTCAAAGCCCCTATGTAAGATATTGTGGGCACTCTGGTCACACTGGCATTGGTCATATAGACCTTCTGGAGCTTACGGAACTTATTTAGGTCACTCGGTTATGATTTTGTGCCCCCAGACGAAATTGTCATTGTGTCCCTGAATGGCTTTAGGAGGCGAGTTTCAACTCGCCATAGAACCCAAACCATGCCTCGGATAAATGAAACGCCAGTTTTGTTGGAATCCTGGAAATAGATTCCAGTTAGTGGGACCCCTCTCCTGTGATTCCATTGCCTAGAAAAGTGTTTGTTAGAGGATCTCTTGAACTAGGGTTTATCTTAGTGAGGACAATACAAATCCAACACAAGGGGGTCAACTTTCACAACCCCTATTTTGCACGATTATGAGCATCGTGGTCATGTGGGCATTGGCCATACAAACCTTTCAGAGTTCTGAAACTCAGTTACATCTCTCGATTGTGATTTTGTGCCGCCGGACCAAATTTTCATTGTGTCCCTTAATGGATTTAGGAAGTGAGTTGCAACTCGCCATAGCACCCAAACCATGCCTTGGATCGATGAAAATCTAGTTCTGTTGGACTCCTAGAACTAGATTATAGCTAAGGGGACCCCTCTCCTATGATTCTGTCGCCCATAAAAGTGTTTTTTAGAGGATCTTCGGAACAAGGTTTTAGCTCAGTGAGGCACAATGAAAATGCGACATATGGGGTCAAATTTCAAAGCCCCTGTGTCATGCGATTGTGTGCATAGTGGTTGTGTGGGCATTGGTCATACATACCTTCTGGAGCATATGGAACTCAGTGACATTGCCCGGTTGTGATATTGTGCCCCCGACCCAAATTTTCATTGTGTCCCTGAATGACTTTAGGAAATGATTTGTAGCTTTCCATAGCACACAAATCGTGCCTCAGATCGATGAAAAGTCAGTTTTGTTGGACTCCTGGCATCGAATTCCAGCCAAGGGGACCCCTCTCCTATGATTCAGTCACTTAGAAAAGTATTTTTTGGAGGATCTCTTGATATTATTTATAAGGGGCAAGATTTTGATAATCAATATTTTTGGTTAATGGTAATGGTTGTTGTCTTAGCCTCTTTCATGTTTCTCACACTTTTATAAAGTGACCAATATCAAGTAAAGTGTCCCTATAATTGACAACTTACAAAGTATCAAGCACATTGGTCTATTGTATAGTGTTGGGGCTCCATATCCCAAGAAGATGTCATGCAACCATTCTGGGACAATAAAAGCATTGTCCATCAAGATCTAGTTCTTCATAAATATTTGTGTATGTTATTACAACCTCAATGATTCCATCTTGAACAATAATGTTTTTTGGAATGCAAACTGAAGCATTTGTCCCTGGTGCAGGTCTCAATTGATGAATGTATGTCACCCAATACTTCCAATTGATCATGTTTGGCATGTCGAGGAAAGTAAAGGCATGTCAAGGAAAGGCATCGCATGGAAAGGCAAGGCATGGCATGTCAAGGCAAGGAAAGACATGGCATGTCAAGGAAAGGAAATACATGTCAAGGAAACGCATGGCTTGTCAAGGCAAGGCTTGGAAATTAGGCTAGGAATGACATGTCAAGGCAAGGCAAGGCATGGCATGTCAAGGCAAGGAACGTCAAGGAAAGGAAAGTCAATGCAAGGCAAGGTCTGTCAAGGTAAGGCATGTCAAGGAAAGGAAGGGCATGTCAGGGTAAGGCAAGGAAAGGAATGTCAAGGCAAGGCATGGAATTTCAAGGCAAGATATGGCAAGGCAAGGCAAGGGAATGAATGGGAAGGCAAGGAATTGCAAGGAAATTCATGGTAAGGCATGACAATGCATGGAAAAGCATGGCATGTCAAGGCAAGGTAAGATATGTCAAGGAAAGGCATGACTTATCAAGGAAAGGAATGGATTGTCAAGGAAAGGCAAGACATGTTAAGGCAAGGCATGTCTTGTCAAGGAAAGACATGGCAAGGATAGGCATGGCATGTTAAGGCAAGGCATAGAATGACATGTCAAGGCAAGGCAAGACATGTTAAGGCAATGCATGGAAAGGCATGGTAGGGCAAGGCATGTCAAGGCAAGGAAAGGCAAGGTCTGTCAATGCAAGGCATGCCAAGGCAAGGCATGTCAAGGCAAGGCATGCCAATGCAAGGTAAGGTCATTCAAGGAAAGACATGTCATGTTAGGGCAAGGCATGGAAAGGCAAGGGAAGTCAAGGAATTTCAAGGAAATTCATGGAATTTCAATGCAAGGCATGGAAAGGAAAGGCAAGGGAATGCATGGAAGGGAAAGGCATTTCAAGCCATGTCATGGTAAGGCATGAAAATGCATGGAAAAGCATGGCATGGAAAGGAAAGATATGTCAAGGCAAGGAATGGCTTGTAAAGGCAAGGCAACACATGCCAAGGCAAGGAATGGCTTGTCAAGGAAAGGTATGGCCAGGATAGGCATGGAATTTCAAAGCAAGGCAAGGCATGGCATGCCAAGGCAAGGCATGTCAATGCAAGACATGGCATGTCAAGGCAAGGCATATTAATTCAAGGAATGACATGTCAAGGAAAGGCATGTCAATGTAAGGAATGTTCTGTCAAGGAAAGGCATGTTAATTCAGGGCAAGGCATGTCAGGGAAAGGCATGGAAATACAAGGAAAGAAAAGGAATGTCAAGGCAAGGCATGTCATGTCAAGGAAAGGCATGCCAAGGAAAGGAAAGGCTTTTCAAGGCAATACATAGCATGTCAAGGCAAGAAAATACATGTCAAGGCAGGGAATGGCTTGTCACAACAATGCATGGCTTGTCAAGGAAATGCATGGAAAGTAAATTCAAGGCATGGCTTGTCAAGGAAAGGCATATCAGGGCAAGGCATGGAAAGACAAGGAAAGTAAAGGAATGTCAAGGCAAGGAATGGAATATCAAAGAAAGACATGGCAAGGAAAGGAAAGAGAATGCATGGAAAGGAAAAGAATTGCAAGGCAGGTCATGGTAAGGCATGTCAAGGCAAGGCATAACATGGCATGTCAATGCAAGGCAAGACATGTTAAGGCAGGGAATGACAAGGCATGGTAGGGCAAGGAATGTCAAGGAAAGGAAAGGAAAGGCAAGGCAAGGTCTGTCAATGCAAGACATGTCAAGGAAAGACATTTCAATGCAAGGTAAGGAAAGGCATGTCAGGGTAATGCATGGCAAGGCAAGGAATGTCAAGGAAAGTCATGGCATGTCAAGGCAAGGCATGGAAAGACAAGAAAAGGGAATGCATGGCAAGGAAAGGCATTGCAAGGAAAGTCATGGTAAGGCATGCCAACACATGGAAAAAAATGGCAAGGCAAGGAAATACATGTCAAGGAAAGGCATGTCAAGGCTAGGCATGACATGTCAATCCAAGGCATGGAATATCAAGGCAAGGAAAGGCATGGCATGTTAAGGCTAGGCATGACATGTCAATACAAGGCATGGAATATCAAGGCAAGGAAAGGCATGGCATGTCAAGGCAAGGACATGACAAGGCAAGGAAATGGCATGTCAATTCAAGGCAAGGCATGCCAAGGAAAGTTATTTCAAGGGAAGGAAAGGCATGTCAAGAAAAGGCATGGCATGTCAAGGAAAGGCAAGGAAAGGCTAGGAATATAACTTTTTTATGATCTTTACTAACGTTTATTAGAATTGTAGAATGTTTTACATCATTGGAATGACATATTACCTGTAACTTATTTGATATTTTATTATCATATGTGCACTTTGGTACGATGTAATATGATTATTGTTTCATTTTATATGTTGTAATATTATATATATATATATATATATATATATATATATATATATATATATAATAGAGAAATTAATTATTGCATGAAATAAATAATAAATTTTCATTCTAAATGTTAGTTTTTGCAGAAAAAGGATCTTCCAAAAGATCCAGATCATACTCAACAAATAGATACAAATCATGATGTTGGGTTTGATGCTGAGATGGAAGATGATGCTCATGATGAAACAGATACAGATGACAGTGATGCCATTGTCGATGCAGATGACGATCATGACGATCATGATTATCATGATCACGATGGTGATGATGATGTTGAGGCAGTTGCTGGTAGTAGCCAGTGAGATTCATGATCATATAGACTGCATCATGGATCATTTTTTATATATTTTTATATTGCCTCTTTTCATGGTTACTATCATATGTATCATTTTCATGGCCTTCAGTACCATATTATTGAGTTGTATCATTTTGACATGTTTCATGTTGACTTATATCATTTGGACATGACGTATCATATTGACTTGTATCATTTTGTCATACATAATTTATCATTTTTATTTATATCATTTGTACATGATGTATCATTTTGACTTATGTCGACTATTGGACATGTATCATTTTCATATGATATTGATCTACTATCATATATATTTGACTTTCACTTTTTTTAGTTATATATGATGATGATCTTATCAATATTGACTCGTTCATTTTTATATATTGAAAGTGGTTGATGATTTTTTGATGCATACTTATTACGTATGATGGTTTTGATTTACTGCTCATGATGGATGTTGTCAAATTCACTTAAATTATAGATATTTTAATGACCTGCTTTAATTATAGATGATGATCATGTTATAATAATTATCTTGTTATTTTACATATCTTGGATGTTGTAGATTCTATTTTGATGGATATTTAATAAGTATAATGATGTTGTTAGTTTGTATGGATGTTCATTTGCCTAAACAATTCTTTATAAATGTTGTCCTATATAATATTTCAAATGAATTTATATGACTTACTGTATAATCATATAAGTTATTTAAGAGACATGATATATTTAACTAATTAAATTGAAATAAAACGTATTAAATTAATAATTTTAAGAAAAACAAGAAGCATTTTTGGAAGCAAGAAAGGAAGCAATAATGGAAGCAAAATTGGAAGCAAAATTGGAAGCCACACCAGAAGAAAAAATGGAAGAAAAACTAGAAGCCAAACCAGAAGAAAAATGAGAAGCAAAACTAGAAGCAAAACTAGAGGTAAAACTAGAAGCCAAACCAGAAGCCAAATTGGAAGCAAAATTAGAAGCCAAACCAGAAGCCAAAATGGAAGCAAAATTGGAAGGCATATCAAAAGAAAAACTAGAAGCAAAACCTAGCGCTAAACCTAGTGCTATTCCTGACGCCAAACTGGAAGCAAAATTCAAAGCCATATCAGAAGAAAAATTGGGCGTAAAACAAGAAGCCAAACCAGACGACAAAATGGAAGCAAAATTGGAAGGCATATCAAAAGAAAAACTAGAAGCAACACTTGGCACTAAACTTGGCGCTATTATTGGTGATAATCCTGAAGCTAATCTTGGAGATATTCCTAGCATTATTTTTTTGGTGCTAAATCTGGCACTAATTCCAATGATAAATCTGGCACAATTATAAAACGTCCATATTGTGCCCAATTATGCATCAGAAAAGGTGTCTGATTCATGGAGTAAAATACACTAAATTCCAATGTTATTTTAGGCACTAATTGCTTGTTGTGTTGTAGTGGATTGAGCTCTAGAACCAAAGGTATAAACTTACGAAGTTCTTGGGTTTAAATAGGTCACATCTCTCTTACTACCATGTGGAATCCTTATGAAATGTCATTGACCATGCCAACTGATCTGGCGACACCCTAGTCCTGACGTCATACTAGCCTAGCTTGTCATGGTGGAACTTCATTCCACACAAGCCTACAACCATCATCGCTCGAACCTTCTTCCAACACACTCTCTTGGGTGGGGGGCTCATGGACGGATAATTATATATCTTCCTTTCATCATTCTGCATGAGAAGTCTCATTACTTAGGCATTTTTCATCCATACCCAACAAACCTTTCTTTGCAACACGAGAGAAAATATTTTCATTGAACATTGCAAAGTCAAGAAATTGTTTTCAAATTATGGTTGCTTTTGCCTCTATATACATATTTTATATGGCCTCAATAAACCCATGTTTCACCTTAGGATTGTCTATTAGTGAAACTATGCCCTCCCTTTCCACATACCACTTCGGATTAAGTGCATAAGAATCCATGTGAAGAGGTGTGTTCAACATGCTCTGTCTCTTTTCAATCAACTTTTGGATCTCATTAAAAAACTCCAAAGTGGGGTCCCTTTGACCAATGATGGACTTGATCTTTATGATCATGCTCTCAATAGACTTATGTATTTCCCAAAGGTTAGGGGAATCTGAATTTTCATACCGAACTAGTTCCACTATTGGAGATGTGAAAGAGACAATGTATTTCACATCAATCCAACAATCATCATTCAACAACATTTGTCTTACCTTCTTTCCCTAATTTGTTTTGATTCCCCATGTGTAGACCAGTCAAAACTAATAATAGTGGCCTTTAAGTCTTGCTCCACCTCTAGCATACGGTCAAGAAGAATAAAATATGTGGCATACCTTGTATCTGTTGGTTTCAAAAATTATTTTTTATCATAAATCACGTAAATAGATAGAGAGGCACGGTGGTTGCAAATGAACATTTGTGTCTCTCTTTCATCCAAAATAATGTTGGTGATCCAATAAATTTTCCAATGTCTTTGAGTCCATTATTCAAATCATGCACACAACAAGGAGTCCAAAATAGATGCTTATACCTACTTTGAATCATTATCCCCACAGATCTACAAACCAGTGCATCATTTGTGATAAAATGATTTAAATTTTTTATTTTTAATAAATAATAAATAATAATATTATATATATATATATATATATATATATATATATATATATATATATATAAGTTTTAATTTAAAATTTCTAAAAAAAAAAACGTAACTCTTACCTGTTGCCGGAAGTTTGAACAACAACGACCCAACCCAGAGCTGGAAGCTAGAATTTTGGAATAGGCATAATCCGGAGCTCAAACAGTGGTGACCCGACCCGACCCAAAGCTGGACGCTGGAACCGAAAGCTGGAATAGTCGTGACCTTGAGCTGGAACTCGAAACTGGAAGCTCGAACAGGTGTCGAAATAGGAAACTGCGGGAGTGGATGAATGTTGGAACATAGGCTCGATGGAAAAGAAGTTGATACATAGTAAAACTTAAATGACGACACCGAGAAGAGAAAACAATATATGGTTCGTGACGTGAGTAAAATAGGTAATGCGTAGGGTTTAGAGTGCGCATGGGTTAGATTTAGTATTTTTTTTAATAGTTTTTTAATTTTATCCACGGGTTGGGGTCAAGGGTAGGTCAACCATCCCCAATTTTTTTTCAGGGATGACAAAACCATACCCAGAAAGTCCCCTATTTGAGCCAGGGAAGGGTTGGACGTCCCTAAGTCCCCAATAACGTCCCAACAGATTTTGGAATGTTTTCTAGTCGTCCAGAAGTCCCCGGTATGCCGAAATGCAGGGTACAAGGGGTTTTTCAGGGGGGAGAGGCCCCCGTGCAACATAGATTTTAAGTAATGATATATTAAGTTTGTTAACAAACTTTAAGTTGTTTGATTAAAAAGTTTATTTTTTTATTATTATCATAATTAATTAATAAATAAATGTTGTTTGATTAAATTTTAATGTGTTATTTTGCATGTATTAATATGATATAATTTTTTTTAATTCACTTGGTTGTTATAATAATTTTTTGAAAACATTATTTAACAATTCTCTTTTACCATCAAAGTTTGTGCTTGAATATTGGAAAGTTATTTACTGATTTAACACTTCATTTTCCAACAACTAATTGATAATTTTGATGGTTATTTCTACAATAAATATTTTATTTCACTGCTGATATATATTTTTGTTTATTGTTGTAATTTAGGACAATAAGCTTCACTTGATTGTCCCTTTAAAATTTAGGCGTGTATCTTGGTTATTTTTTGAACAACCTTTAAAATTTATTTGGACTCACGTCTACACTTTGACATAAAGTTTATAAAACTAGTGATGTACTACATGCTTTGATCAATGAGAAAATCAACAATTACTTTTTTGAAAAGATAGAAACCATAGCAATGCAATGTTCATCAAGAGACGTGCTATTCAAAACTCTTGATGGTCCCTCTAATCCAACTATCCATGGGATACAAGTGTGTATCTACTCTTACAACCTCTAGATGGGGCACCAAAGAGAAAGAGGGAGAGGGGGAGAATTGTTTGACCTTTTCAATCCTTATGTGGACCCAAAATGGATATGTGAGTGTTGAGACTATCAAGAATACATATCTAGCTAACCCAAGTAGAAAAAATCAAACATGAATGTCAGGGTTGGTTTAAAAGAAGGAGAATGTCTAGCCAAGAAAGCCACCAAGGAGTAAAGAAGACCAAATAAGTATGACCTAAGAAATTAACAAAGGGTTCTTACCTAGATCTAGACATCAAATGGGGTAAACACATTCATAAATATAGACTTATACAAGGGGCTAAATAATGGGGAAATTCCAATTCCAATAATCCATCCTACGATGTTAGGAGTCCCCAAGGTTATCTTTATTCTTTGAGTGCAAGGATGTGAAATCCATGTACTAAAACATTGAGTAAATATAGTCTTCAATGTCTACATGTTGGTTTCAAATATATGTTAGTTAAAATGAATTTGGTACATACTAGGAAGAATCCTCTTGTCTCCTCCATTAAATAAATTTGTTGTTGAAATGAGATAATATGTTATACACACCATAAAACCTCCTGAAACCAATGCCATCCCCATATTGGCTCCTATGTTAGCTCTCCCTCCTGTAGAACCACTTCGAGAAGCCACCCTGGACCTTTCAACGCTCTCGAACCCATACGAGTGTTGAGTAGAGTGGTTTGACATGCCTAGGAATTCACTGGGCTATGCGCATCCCCCCCCTCCCCACCTCATCGTCCACCTACTCCACCCTCCCCCTCTCGCCACCAGGTTTAAGCCACCTCCTCTCCCTCACCCCCTCCATCCTCCTCTTCAAACTCCCCACTCTGCTTTGCCTGCAACATGGGCACTGACCGGGAAGTGATCATGGTTTCACTGCGCGACCTCACCAGAGGATAGGAGGACGTCAAGTTCGCACTTCTGGAATTGCAAAAAAAGGATGTTGAACGATGGAGATGGGTGGACATTTTGATGTCCTTTCTACACAACCTCCGGCAAGAAATTGTGGATCGAGACATGGGCAAATCGAAGAAGACCCAGGCCTTCGCAGGAGCAAGGCTTGGTCCAGGTTTTTAGTGTTTTCTTGTTTCAATTTTTAGCTTATGTTTCAGGTTTTATTCATGGCAATATAGCCTGCTCTGTTTTGTTTACTTCTCAACACTTTTCCCTGCGCGACATCGTAGCTTTTTGCATGTCATACTCTGTATGTTTTTGGACAAGTGGCACTCTGATTTTTGGACAAGTGGCAATAATGGTTTCCTAGATGGGCACTGTTTCCACGCATGCCTAAACTCCACAGATGGTTTGTAATTTTTCCAAGAAGGTTCTAATACAAATACTAATTTACAAAAAAACAAATATGTTATACGCACCATTTAATAGCATACATTTCAAACATGCTTCAATGATATTTTTTATTTTTACAAAGCTTCGTGAGTTTTTTAATACCTTGTGTTGTTGCTATAATCATTTGATATAAAATGTGGTAGAATTTCAAATAATACGGTAGACCTTAATTAACTTAGTGTTTTTGTAATAGTGTTTTGGCAATTTTGAAGGATATCGCATATAACAACTACTTGTATTATCTTATAGCCCCATCTTGAAGGTGGAATGTGAGTATAATGGTTAAGGATGTGTGGTGAGTGCTCTATTAACAACCATATTCCATAGCCTATTTAACTTAATATGTTTTCTTTCTAATACTTTAAAGTGATAAATTTTGGCATTACGTTTGTGGTTTTGAAAGGTACTCCACAATAGTGATTATTTGTTTATGGGTTTTATGGTCTAGTCCAAAATTAGTGTGAAGGATTTAGTCATGCATAAAATTTACATTTTTCGGGTATTTAGATAATTGCATATTGAATATCAATGGAGTGAATGGATTTTTTAATAATGTATAGAGAAATATTTAAAGATAGAGGATGATAAATCTTTTTCTTGTATAACATTTTAAAAGAGCGAAAAAATAGCGAAATTCATGCCCCATTCATAAAACTAGAATTTTCACACATCACATATTATGAGTGTTTTTATTTTACCCACGTAGAAACTCTTTTCCAATACGACAATGTCCCTATTCATTAATGGTGTCAAATTTGAAGAATTTGGGATATATTGATCTATAAGATAAGATTTTGTACAAGTATCCAACACATTATGTTATTGCAACACATGTCATCGACTATATTCTATAGAAAAAATATGGTCTATGCATCATGAGAAGATATCCACTTATAAGCCAAGAATATACTCAACTAATTAATGATCCCATTTTTCAAACAATACATTTCTCACCATACGATAAGATCATCATAAGTCTTATAAAAATGCACTAGAGTGCTAATACACATTTTAATGGCGCCATGCTCCAACATACAAATGCTAAAATGATATGTTATTGAGAAAACTCCAATCCATTATAACAGTGGTTAGAAAACATGAGCTAAATCTAGATCCAACTAGAGCTATTTTTTAAATTTGAAAATAATGTCTTTATATTTCAATCCTTCTCTCAAGATATTTAGAAAATAGTCCAATTCAAAGACTTGAGTAGATACTAATGAAATGGAGCATCAAGACCAATTGGATTATTGCCAAATTTATGTTAAGGTGATTGGAACTACCAACATACATTATTCTCATGTTAGGCATAATCAACATTTTTGGATGGTAAAATAAAGAAAATATTCAATGCTCCTTTGGGTCAATTTCAAAGCGCATGGATGGATTTGATTGAGTAAACTAAATTCTTTATTACATTACAATGGATTGGAATTCTTGAGGATAGTTTAACATTTTAAATAATGATCTAACCCTATGTGTGAAGTCAATTATCCAATCCTCAAAAGAGAATGAAGCTTGGTAATTTGAAATTTGTTTGGTACTATCACTTTCATAATGTACATACAACTAAATAATTTATCTACTTTATAATTTACTATGATTCGGACATACTTTAATGATTTAAATTAACTTAATAGCAGATTGCCTAGAAAATGAGGGATTTGACACCAAGTTGGAACTCATCCACTGGAATGCCCAAACTTCTTCTTGCACTGATATCTCGATGCGTTTTCAAGACCTCGCTAGAAGGGATGTTTTATCCCCAGATGGGGTGACATGTCAAGTTTTTCAGACACCTGGAAGGGCACATGACCTGGCCTTAAATGCGGTAGGCCGACCCCCATCCTCCGAGCATTAACGACGGGAGTTGGCCCCAACCGTCATTCTTGAGACAAGGGACCTCTCCCTCATGGGAATAGCCTGGTCCTGCAAGCATTCAAGGTGATAAAGTTAATGGAGGAGGACGTCCCGTCGCTCCTCCCTCTTTTGAATGGGCCGAGACATGGATGCACTGAATTCGTCTTCACCCTGCACCCTCGCTACAATTGCGAGCTCTAGTGCATCACTCAAACCACCCTTTGCATCTTTGCAATCCCTGCTTTCACTCCGATGCCTCGAGAAAGAGGAAAACCACATTGTGGTTCGGCCTGGTATACCCATGTCACTCAACGTCAATGGCTGCAACGAATGGAGCAAACGCTCTCGCTGGCTCGCACCCACTTGCTACACAGATAAAATGAGGCCAGACTCCCTCCCATGGCATATGTGGAGGATATTTTCCCAGAGGAGTCCGTTTAGGATCCTCTAGAGTATCTCTTATTCACTGTGCCCGACAATTGGTAGCTCACAAGTCATTTTTTGGAAAAAGACATTTCGATTGCCTCTGAGAAGCAACCAGAGAGCAGCACAGGAGAAGAAAATTGCGATGAATTCCCCATATTCTACATAGAGGAATAGATATCGGAAGAAATGTTCTCTCAGGAGGCCACAACCGAGGCTGAACACCCCTTAGACACAGGGACAGGAGGCAGCGAGGTTGAAGGAGCAGGTGGAGAACAACAAGGTGATGTAGTCCCAAGTGAGGCTGAGGGGAACAAGATGGAAGGAATGATGGGGGAGGGTGGCAAGATCCTATCGCGACCTCCCATTTCATCCATGCATGAGCAGTGGCATGTCCCGCCACCTTTCCTCCACCTGGAGCACTTGGAACTCATGTTCAATTTGCGGGGACAGATGGTGGACCATGTCCACCATGTCCTTCTCATGAGACATCGACTGGACATGTTGTATGAAGCGTATTCCAATGCCCCAGCAGGGAAAAAATGCCCAACATGCGTGCAACCATTCATGATGACAGCTAGAGGAGGAGAACAAGAGGACGAGGCTGACAGGGCCACCGGGTAATCACCATGGTTGTGATTCTGTTTTGTTTAGTTTTACAACTCAGAGACATGCTTAGGCTTCTGTTTTGTTTAGTTTCACTCCTCAGAGCCATGCTCAAGCTTCTAGAGGCTCATTGTAACACCATGGACACCATTTAGACTTTGGAATGCCATCTACCCTAGTTTCCTACAGGCAGGACAGATGGCAGACAAACTTTTTTTTATTGGAACAACATCGGTTGCTAGATGTGCTGGTTTCCGGTAAAACGACGGCACAAATGGCAGCTTCAACACAGTTGTATTTCTTTTTTTGCCACTTAATATAGCAAGAACCACCTCTTTTTTACTTACAAAAAAAAATTAACTTGGACCATATTAAATTATTTTTAATTATATTTTTATAGAAATTTTAAAATTATAAATATAATAATTTAAAAAAAATTACTCTTACTTTCAATTTAATAAATCAAATAAAACTCCATTTATCTATTAAATAATAGTGCTATTAAAAATCATAGAATTTTCATTATTTTTGGCTTGTATGACTTAACTTCATTGCAAATATGTTAAGACATAAACAACTCAACAAAGTGAAATTTATATCATTAACTATCATTAACTAATTGAGACTTAATTCAAGGAAAATATCAAAATAACATTAATATCTAAACTATGTACTTTATTTTTTATTAGTTTTTACATAGTCCATATTTAATTATATATTTATTAATATTAATTCTTAGTTTTTATTTTAATTTCTTAAATTGTATAAAAGTTTATATTTAATTAGATAGTCACATTTTATTTTAATTTCTTAATTCAATGTATACAAACTAATATTTCCTTACATAATCAATACTAATGCATATTTAATGATCTAAACTTAATGTGCTAAATCCATTTCTCTACTAATTTAAATAAAATTCAAAACATTTTCAACAATATTGACAGCAAGACTCATCTCTCAATACAATGAATAAACTTGAGAAATTATCAAGACTTAAGAGTTTCATTAATTGTTATGTATCATTTAGTGATTTAATTCTCATACAATTTTATTGATTTGTTAAAAAAATTGTATTTGTTAAAAAATACTTGTATTGAGAGGCCCTTTCTACAACCCAGAAGGAGATGTGTAATTCTATGTTCAAAGTAGGATTGACACATGACATTTTAAAAAAAATAATAAAATATTAACAACAACAAAAAGTATTTATATGTTAACCCACATACATTATGATCACTATGCATATAAATACCTTACCACAACAAATATTACTTGCTCTCTTAATTCTCTAACGAGCATGTGAGTAGATTACATCAATCTCAAGGGAATCTCCAAATATTGTTGTCTTGGTGTAATATCTTTGCACATAAAGTTGTAATAAAGTTAAATTTTACTTTGGAACAAATTTGTGGTTTGTTTTGATTCATTTATGTAATATATTATTTACATGGTTTACAGAATAAGTGTTTGACTAAGGTTGAGGTCATGAGTTCTAAAATGAAAAACAAAATATATATATGAAACTATGTAACTTAATTGTTGAATACATTATGATTTGGAAAATGAAAAACCCACATTATTATATATGCAACATTAATATATTACAGATTGCATGTTTTGCAACCATTGTGGTAATGAGTTGGAAAATGAAAACACACGAGTTGGAAAATAAAAACACTCATTATTGACCAAAGCATTGAAACGTTGTATGTAATGTAAGACATCACTAAGTTACATTCTTTCGTTGATATCATCATAAATCATTTACATAAACCCCAAGGAGTAGACAAAGAGAGCACTCATGAGAATCATATGCTAGGATGACATGAATTGGCATCCAATCATCTATGGTCTCTAACCAAGCATAGATCCATCCTAACTCTAGATCTATCAATTTTCAAAAGGGATCAAATCCGTTGAGGTGTGAACCTTCCTCAACTTTTGCTCCCTCAAAATGGATTCAATCCCACTTAGCACTTGATAGATCCGGAGTTAAGATGGATCTTAATTTGTTCCACAAGGTTCTCCATTCATATTTCACATTTATTAAATTAATCATTACAAGGTTTTTCAATAGTAAAAGCAATTCAATAAATATGATAATATAAGGTTTAAATAAGTCTAAATCTCCGCTCCACCTATATATTTTTATATTAATAATTAACAAAAAATTAAAAAAAAATTGAATTATATTTTACATTCTTATGGAAAAGTAATTTACCAACATTCAAACATTATACCATTCAGCGACGTTAATTTATCAACATTCAAACATTATACCATTCAGTGACATTGCATATATTGATATGTGAAGGCTTGCATATGGACAAATGACATTCAAATGTTATGCCATTAAGTGACATTATATACATTAATATAGTGAGACATATGGATAAGTGTTATTGAGTTATGTAAGGAATCTATAGAGACCATAAAAGGGTATTTATGTGTTGTTGTGAGGCCAACTAACTACCCAGCGCCTTGCTTTGTCCCAAGCAATGAACATAGCAAACACCCCCCCCAAATCCAATCCCTACTCCCACTGTCAATGTTATCAAAGACACTTTTTCATCTACACGACTCAACTATCCTCTTTTAATATTATTGTCACTGACATTGCCTCCAGTAGGGGTTTTCTTTTGATTATCTTTTCGATTGCATGGTGGTAGAGGAAACCCACATAAGCACGCATTCACATGAAAGGAAGACTCATTAAAAGTGTAAAATTGTGTCCCTGTTGGGATTGGCCCACAAAGTTTATTAGATGAAACATTTAGATAAGCCAAAAATGATAATTTAGAGAGCTCTTGAGGAATTGCTCCACTCAATTTATTTTTGGCCAAGTCCAACTGCTCCAAAGTAGATATCTCACTAAAACTTGTAGGTATTTTTCCTTCTAACTGGTTTCCAAATAAATTTAACAATCACAATATATTCATACTTCTTATGCTTACAGTGATTTCTCCAGTAAGATTGTTGCTAGACAAATCAAATATAGTGTTTGTTCTCATGACATATGACAGATTATACTCTATCCCTTTGATGTATTCTTCCATTTTAGAACCATATTGATCATGTATTTCCGAAACATTTCTAAATCCATGGAGTCTCTCAAGATCATACTGTCTTTATATTTCAAAATAATTTCTTTATATTTCAAGCCTTCTCTCGAGATATTTGGAAAATAGTCGAATTCAAAGACTTGAGTAGATAATAATTAAATGGATTATCAAGACCAATTGGATTATTGCAAAATTTATGTTAAGGTGATTGCAACTACCAACATACATTATTCTCATATTATTCTCATGTTAGGCATAATCAACATTTTTGTATGGTAAAATACAAAAAATATTCAATACTCCTTTGGCTCAATTTCAAAGTGCATGGATGGATTTGATTGAGTAAACTAAAATCTTTATTACATTACAATTGATTGGAATGCTTGAGAATAGTCAACATTTTAAATAATGATCTAACCCTATGTGTGAAGTTAATTATCCAATCCTCATAAAATAATGAAGCTTGGTAGTTTGAAATTTGTTTGGTACTATCACTTTTATCACTTTCATAATGTACATACAATTAAATAATTTATCTACTTTATAATTTAGTATGATTTGGACATGCTTTAATGATTTAAATTAACTTAAGAGAAAATTTAACCTGGATCATATTAAATTATTTTTAATTATATTTTTATGGAAATTTTAAAATTATAAATAAAAAACTTAAAAAGACAATTATTACAAATTAATAAATCAATTAAAACTTCATTTATCTATTAAATAATATTACTATTAAAAATCATAGAATTTTCATTATTTTTAACTTGTATGGCTTAACTTCATTGCAAATATGTTTACATAAACAACTCAACAAAGTGAAGTTTATATTATTAACTAATTGAGACTTAATTTAAGGAAAATATCACAATAACATTAATATCTAAACTATGCTTTAATTTTTATTAGTTTTTAGATAGGTCATATTTAATTATATATTTATTAATATTAATTCTTAGTTCTTATTTTAATTTCTTAAATTGAATACAAATTTAAATTTAATTAGATAGTTACATTTTATTTTAATTTCTTAATTCAATATATAAAAACTAATATTTCATTACATAATCAATACTAATGCATATTTAATGATATAAACTTAATATGCTAAATCCGTTTGGGTACTAATTTAAATACAATTCAAAACATTTTCAATAGTAAGACTCATCTCTCAATTCAATGAATAAACTTGGGAAATTATCAAGATTTAAGAGTTTCAATAATTGTTATGTATATGGATTATTTAGTGATTTCATTTTCATACAATTTCATTGGCTTATTAGAAAATACTTGTATTGAGAGGCCCTTTCTACAACCAAGAAGGAAATGTGTAATTCTATGTTCAAAGTAGGGTTGACACATGACATTTAAAAAAAAATAATAAAATATTAACAACAAAAAAAGTATTCCAATGTTAGCCCACACACATTATGATCACTATGCATATAAATACTTTACCCCAACAAATATTACTTTCTCCCATAATTCTCTAACGAACATGTGAGAAGATTACATCAATCTCAAGGGAATCTCCACATATTATTGTTTTGGTGTAATATTTTTGGACATAAAGTTTTAATAAAGTTAATTTTTCCTTTGGAATAAATTTGTGGTTTGTTTTGATTCATTTATGCAGTATATTGTTTACATGGTTTACAGAATAATTGTTTGACTAAGGTTGAGGTCATGAGTTCTAAAATGAAAAACCAAAATTATATATGAAATTATGCAACTTAATTGTTGAAAACATTATGATTTGGAAAATGAAAAACCCACATTATTTATATGCAACATAAATATATTATAGATTACATGTTCTAGAACCGTTGTGGTAACGATTTGGAAAATGAAAACACTCATTATTGACCAAAGCATTGAAACATTGTATGTAATGTAAGATATCACTAAGTTATGTTCTTTCATTGATATCATCATAAATCATTTACATAAACCAAGAGTAGTAGACAAAGAGAGAAATCACGAGAGTGATATGCTAGGATTGACATCCAATCATCTATAGTTTCTAACTGAGCATAGATCCATCCTAACTCTAGATCTATCCATTTCCAAAAGGGATCAAATTCGTTGAGGTGTGAACCTTCCTGAACTTTTTCTCCCTCAAAATGGAATTGATCCCACTTAGCACTTGATAGATCTGGAGTTAAGATGGATCTTAATTAGTTCCGCAAGGTTCTCCATTCATATTTCACATTTATTAAATTAATCATTACAAGGTTTTTCAATAGTAAAAAAAAATCAATAAATATGATAATATAAGGTTTAAATGAGTCTAAATCTCCACTCCACCTATATATATATATATATATATATATATATATATATATATATAAGTAAAAAAGGGAAAAACCTGTTATATTAAACTTTCAAAAAAGGAATACAGTTGGCATACAGGTGCCAGCTATCCTACCTATACAGGAAACCAGGACAGCTGGCCTGTCCACAGCAGCATGCAAAATTAGGCCTCATGTTTCGCCACCTTGACCGAAGGAAACCAGGGTGCATGTCCGTCATCCTTAGCAGTATAGGAAAGTTTGTTCTGAAGCTAACTAAGCTAGTAGCTAAAGAGCAACAGCTCTGATAAAAAGTAACAGAAAAGATAATGGAGACCATAGGAAATAGCAGAACCTATTCGTCGGAATCCTCGCATCCTTCCTTAGCTGTGCCGCCATTGACAGGAATGGCAAAGGGTTGAGCACAGGTGGGACATTGGCGCCGTGGCGTGGCCTTGGAGTAGGCTGCATAGAGCATGTCTAAGCGCTGGCTGACTCGTACTGCTCTAAAAATTTGATCCTTCACCAGGCTCCACACTTCGAAAACCAAATTCAGGTGCTTTGGATGCAGGAACTGTGGCGATGGTGGCGATTTCATTTCAGCCTTCGCTTCCTTGTGGCCCGACGTCGTCCTCTGCTTCTACGGTTTGGTGGTGCATCCCGACAGCTCCTCCTCAGCCTTCATTTCCTTGTGGCCCGACATCGTCCTCTGCGTCTACAGGTCAGCTATGCGTTCTGGCAGCTCCTCCTCCACTGGGCAGGCATCGAATTCTACACTCGGAGCATTGGTGGGGGTGTGAGATTCACCCAAATTAGGTGCTGGTGTCACTTGTCCAAAGCTCGTCGGAGGGTCCCAATTGTCCGGGACAATGAACAGTCGGCTCTCAGAGAAGTCCAGTGGGAGCTCTAAGGACAGGTCCTCTTATACATAGGTTTGAGGAGGAGAAATTGGTGCTGCAGCGTCACCTCGGCGCTTTTTCTTGGCCAAGAAAAGATCCCTTTCAAACCTTTTGTGCCGCTTCTTTTGTGCATCCGTCCCATACCAGCCAGCGCCTCTGCGGGGTCTTCCCCTTGCCCGTGGCATGGTGAGAGCAAGGGTGAGTGCCAGGATGCCTCCTGCGCAGCGGTTCTTGCTCTGCTCAACCAAATTCAAATACATTCTAGGAGGTCTGATTAAACTGATAATCACATAAACCATGGCTGCCAGCATTAACGCCGAGAGCTTAATTCTCTGGTTGGTCGTCCCTTGCTCACATGTGAGGCGCTCCATCAATAACCGGTGGCCGACGGAGGTGAAGGCCTTAATAACTGGTCATAGCTGGGGGTAGGCACCACCCCCCTCCCTTTGCGCCTCCACGTGCCCATTCTTTCCACCTGGCACCCCATCCGGGGGTAGGAAATCCTTGCTGGCTAGGAGTTGACATTGTTGGAATATGTCGGAGGCTTCGGGGGTCCTAGCGTCCCAGATTATTCGTTCCGGTCCTCTTTGGAATCCTTCATTTTCCAGGTAGTCAGCGACGCCATTTGCCTTCCTCTTGACATGGGAGGGAATAATGTTGAAGTTGCGCTCGAGTATACCTTTGAAGTCCTCAAGCAGTCCTGCAAGTCGCCAGCTGGGAGAGATTTTTTGCGGGTTGCCCCCATGCAAGACCTTGGTGATTAGCTGGATGATGATTTGTGAGTCCCCTTCCCAAATAATTTTGTGGTTGGATAGGGCAGCAGCAGCTCGGAGGCCTTGTAGTAGGCCCGTTATTTCCACTACATTGTTTGTGGTTTCCCCTAGATACCCTGCTGTCAAGGCTAGAATTTCCCCTGTGGAATTTTTTATCACTGCCCCGTAACCTGCAGGTC
>ML778376.1:459398-474937 GCA_009831015.1 Picea engelmannii | reverse complement strand
GGGTCCAGGTGGTTGAGCTGGGGGTTCGAATCTTGGGAGCTCGGACTACCACTAAGTCATTTAGATTGAGTTTCCAACTGTGAAGGGTGCTTAATTCTTCGCTTTTACATACCTTGTCCCCCGCTTGCCAGCTCATGCTTCTGATTGTTTCCTTGATAAGTGTGGCCACTCTAATCCACGTGAGCTCCAGAGTGGAGTCCTTGGAGTGAAAGATGCGGTTGTTTCTCTCCTTCCATATTTGCCAGAGAATAAAACCTGGGAGGAGTTGCCAGATGCAGTTCAGAATGGGGTTGTTAAAAGTGATTGCGTCCCAGTTTTCGATGGTGTCTCTGGTGCTGCCTCTGTTTTGATTGGATCTACGCATGATTTGAGCCCCATAATCCCAAACCGCTTAGCTGTAGTGACAGTCGTTGAAAAGATGCCCCTTGGTTTCTTCTTGGCATTGACATAAGACACATATTGAGGGCCCAATGAATCCCCTTTTCCTGAGGTTGTCCCATGTCAGAATTCTATTATGGATAATTAGCCAGAGGAAGGTAGAGACCTTTGACCAGAGCGCCTTGTTCCAAATTTTTCTCCAGATGGTGTCCTTTTCCTGATTGTGGTAATTGCCTTGTAAATAGTAGGCTTCTTTTACTGAAAAGTTGCCTGAAGCAGAGTGCCCCCATCGAAGGATGTCGGGCCCCTCCTTAATGGGGATTTTCCTGCGTGCTGCTTCATTTTTCCAAGCCGATAAGTTAACACCAGGGGGGATTCCTAGATCTTGACTGGAGGTCTTCCACTGCCTCCAATTCTGACTCGCTTCCAGAGGTTTCCAGAGGTCCTTTACCTTTAGTGAAGGGGCTTGGTTGAGAGCATGTTGGAGGGGTGTGAGCTCTACAAGTTTAGTTAGAGGTTTGAGTTGTTGCCACGAATCCTGCCAAAACTCTGCACTGTCTCCATTGCGTATTTCCCAGAAAGCGTGCTTCTGTACTATATCTTTGTTTTGCCAAGCTGTATTCCAGATGTTCGAACCCTGTATTCTAACGTTATGTCTGATCAGTTGATCAAGCTGCATGGTGGAGGCGTATTTATTCTTCCAGATTTGTGCCCATAGTGCATCTGGCGTTTTCATCCATCTCCACCATATCTTGACACCCATTATCTGATTAAGCTTTCCAGGGTCTTTAAGTCCAAGGCCTCCCATGTTTTTAGGTGCGCAGACCTTGTCCCAGCTTACCAATGCCCATTTCTTGTTGGGTTGCAGACCTTGCCAGAGGAAATTCCTCTGTATGTTTCTGATAGCTCTGATGATTTGTTTGGGGGTGGCTAGGGCTGTGAAAAGATAGGTTGGAAGGGTATGTAAGACCGATTTTAGCAAGACCAATCTGGCTGCAATGTTTAGAGGTCTGAAGGTCTAGTTGGCCAGTCTGTTTGAGATAGAAAGGAGGAGGCTGTCCCAGGAGATGGACTTGGCAGACGCTCCCATGAGAGGAATGCCCAGGTAGTTGGATGGAAGGGATCTCCTGGGGATGCCTAGGATTTTGGAAATGTGTAATTGAACTGCAACAGGAGTATTGAAAAAGAAAAGCTTGGATTTGTCTAGGTTCAGAGTCATGCCCGAGGCTTCGGTGAAGTCAGACAGGATGGAGTTGAGCTTCTGGGCTTCTTGCGCAGTGGGGGAGTTCATGAGGAGAGTGTCATCAACAAATTGGCTATGAGAGGGGGCTGACCTGATGTTATGCAGGGGTAGGCCTTTGAGGCTGCCTTCCAAAACCGCGAATTTGATGTAGCGACCCAGGCCTTCTACCATTAGGACAAAAAGGAAGGGTGATAGTGGATCCCCCTGCCGAATACCTCTGGAGGTCGAGAAGGGCCGGGAGGGGACTCCATTTACTAGGATTGAGAAGAAAGCCGAAGAGGTGAGATTCATAATCCAGCTAACCCAATTTTGGTCGAAGCCAAAGGAGTTTAGGATGGCTTTTAGATATTGCCAGCTGGCCTTGTCGAAATATTTTGAGAGATCAAGTTTGATTAACATACCTGGGATTCTTACTGATTTGAGAGAGTTGATTACCTCATGCGCTAGTATGACATTGTCCATGATCTGCCTACCTTCAACATAGCCAGCTTGCTCTTTGGAGATAACAAAGGGCAGAATTGGCTTAAGTCGATTTGCAATTACCTTGGTTATGATCTTGTAGATGACGTTGCACAGGGCTATGGATCTGAAGTGCTTGGGGTTGGTGACTCTCTCTTCCTTCTGGATGAGAGTGAGGAAGGTGGCATTGAAGGCTTGAAGAACTTGACCCAAGGTTCGCGATTCCTCGACCACCTCCCAAACGTCCTTCCTTATAATATCCCAACAGTGGTGGAAGAAGTCTGTAGTGAAGCCATCGGGGCTTGGTGCCTTTCCTGAGGGCATGTCCTTTATTGCTTGATCCACCTCCTCCTAGGTGATTGGCCTTACTAGAGCAGCATTCTGTTGAGGGGTGATGAGTGAGGGGATGTGACTGGTAACTCGGGTGATGGCTTCATTTTTGTCCTCCTTGCTTTCCGTCAAGAGGTTCTGATAGTGTCTAATGACCTCTTCTTCGATGTGGGCGTGATATCTTAACAGATTGCCCTGATCATCTTCTAGATCTGTTATTCTGTTGATGTGTCTTCGGTGGATCATTGTTCTATGAAAGAATTTTGTGTTCTTTTCCCCTTCCTTGAGCCACTGCACCCCAGATTTTTTCCTCCAGAGGATTTCTTCCTGCTGTCTCCTCTGCTCCAAGTGAGATTGTATTTTCTCCTCTTCCTTCATGAGCTCAATAGTTCGAGTCCCTGTTATGAAGATTTTTTGTATCTCAGCGAGTCTATTCTCTGCGTCCTTAATGCTCTGAAATATGTCGCCAAAGGTATTTATGTTCCAATATTTGAGCATTTGCTTGAAGTTTTTGAGCCGTTGTTGAAATTTGTACATCTTGGTGCTGTGGTCTGCCTCAGCTTGGTTCCACCAATTTTTCGCTAGCTGCTGAAAGTCTGGGTGTGTGAGCCAAAATTTCTCGAACCAAAAAGGTTTAAACCTGGGAGTGGTCTCTACTGCAATCTGAAGGGTGATTGGCCAATGATCAGAGCCCTCTTTAGGGAGGATCAGACTTTCCATGCAGATATCTCTTTCTATCAGTTCTTCCGTGATGAGGAAGCGGTCAAGTCGGCATGCAACATGCTGACTTCCTGATCTGCGATTAGACCAGGTGAAAGTTCCATTGTTGTTTTCTATATCTACTAGATTTAACTGTTCAGGGAGAGTTTTAAACTTCCCCCAGTATTTTGCTTCCCCCAGTATTTTGCTCAAGTATTTTGCTTCCCCCAGCTTTCTCCTCTAGTGACATGATCATGCTGAAATCCCCTCCCAGGATCCAGTTGGGCGTGTTGACCAAGGCTTTAACGTGGGCCAGCTTGTCCATGAACTTGATTTTTTCCTGTTGTCCTTGAGGGCCGTAGACATTGGTGATGGTCCCCTCCTGAATCGAGCCTATTACTTCAAAGTGGGCTGATAGGGTTCCTGTGGTAGAGAAGGGCCCACTGAGGATGGTGTGGTTCGGGTTCCATAGTATAGCTAGGCCACCCGAGGCTCCCGCTGCGTCCGTGTGAATGTAGTTACAACCCTTCCAAATGCGTTGGAAGATGTTTTCGGCTTCCATTCCCGCACATTTTGTTTCCTGTAACATTAGGATGTCTGGACTTTCCCCCTTGACGCAATCCCAGAGGATTCTTTGCTTAGATCTGTCGTTGAGTCCCCTAATGTTCCAGGTGATGATCTTCATCATTAGGAGGAGGGGTGTGGGTGGAGGTATCCCTCCGAGAGCTTCTGAATTTGACCTGAGATAATCATGAGATTCGCAGCTTCTTTGATTAGTTGATGTACTGGTTTCCACCCTCGCCTCTTGTTTTCACACGGGATTTTCTTAGAGCCAGAGCTTGATTCTGTGGCAATACCAAGGCGGGCTGTGGATCCTTCCGTTGAGTCGAGGAAGACTTTGTGCACCTTTCTAAGTTGCTCTTCTGGGAGGCCCTGCAGGTCTCTTAGGTTGAGGGCTTCTTCCAGTTTTTCTAGGTCGATGCCTGCCTGATCTTGGGCATCCAATTTCATTGGTGTGTCTCCATCCACGTCCCCCTTTTCCTATGCATTGATCTCTTTGTTTGGGCTAGAGGGAGGGAGTGTGGAGCCTGGATCTTTGCCTTTTTGTGATCCATTGTGCGGATCTAGGATTTCCTCATCCTCAGGGAGCTGGCTTAGTATATCATAGGCATTCTTGGTCGAGATACCAGGTTTGGGGACGACTGCTTTCTTTCGAGGGGGGTTCTTCTTCCTTGTTTGGATCATTGTGAAGTCGTCTTTCTGCATGTTCTGATCAGCTTTGGGAGCTTGCTAATTGAGTGGGAAGTCCCAGAGAAGGTGGTCGTGCTCATGGCATCTTCTGCATCTAAACGGGATGTGTTCATAATCGAGGGTTTGTGACCAGTCCTTGTCCTGATACTCCAGTATTACTGCCCCTGGTAGGGCTTGAGTTATGTTCATGTACACACATATTCGGGCATATGAGGTGTATTTTCGCTGCTTTGTGGCCTTTGAGGCTTTAACATATTGACCGATTGTGTTTCCTATTCCCATGAGAATCTCTTCCAACCAGAACTCCTGCGGGAGGGAATAGAGGCGGATCCAGATGGGTGCCATTGTGAAATCTTCCTTATCCGAGCTGAAGCGCTCTGTCCAGAACCTGAGGAATAGCCCTGCTGAGTTGAAAAAGTATGGACCATTCTCAAAGATACGATCTTTGTCTTCTAGGTTATATAGTATGATTGTGAAAAAACCTTTTGAGCTAAGCTGAACCTCATAGTCACCTCTGGGATTCCACCAGTGTTTGATCCATTTGTTTAGGTCCCTTTATGATGGCCAGAGTCCCAGGAACTTACCAATGAGAGCATGTTCTTGCATGAACTGAGTGTGTTCACCAACCCTGGTTGAGCTTATGAGGTATCTGGGCGCCTTTTCCATTTGGGGGATGCATTTGTCGGGCTCCCATCCTCGAGGCGTTTTGGGACGGGATGTGCTGGCTTCCGTTTCCATTTCCTTTCTAAAACCTTGTTCCTTGGCAAGGAGTTCTTCTCGGATTTGCTGCGGCGGCTCGAACGCAGGTCGCTTCGTTCTCGTGCCCGATCTATCGTTGGCGGTTATGTTACTGTAAGAGGGGGGTTTCCCCCCCTCCTTGGCGCCCATGTATGCAACCCAGAGCCGGTAGTGGTTCGCACAGGGTTGGTTGGTTGTTGAGATGCGGCGTGTGCTAGAACGGTCAAGCTGAGGCACGCATGGGCATCAGGCTCCCTATATATTTATATATTAATAATTAACAAAAATTCAAAAAAAAAAAATAAAATTATGTTTTACATTCTTATGGAAAATTAATTTACCAACATTCAAACATTATACCATTCAGTGACATTTCATATACTGATACGTCAAGGCTTGCATATGGACAAATGACATTCAAATGCTATGCCATTAAGTGACATTACATACATTCAGATAGTGAGACATATGGATAAGTGTTATTAAGAAATGTGGGGAATCTATAGAGACCATAAAAGGGTCTTTATGGGTTGTTGTGAGGCCAACCAACTACCCAATGCCTTGGTTTGTCCCAAGCAATGAAAATAGCAACAACTTCCCCAAATCCAATCCCCGCTCCCACTGTCAATGTTATCAAAGACAAATTTTCATCTACATGGCTCAACCATCCTCTTTTAATATTACTGTCACTGCCATTGCCTCTAGTAGGGGTTTTCTTTTGATTATCTTTTCGATTGCATGGTGGTAGAGGAAACCCACATAAGCACGCATTCATATGAAAAGAAGACTCATTAAAAGTGTAAAATTGTGTCCCTGTTGGGATTGGCCCACAAAGGTTATTAGATGAAATATTTAGATAAGCCAAAAATGATAATTTAAAGAGCTCTTGAGGAATTGCTCCACTCAATTTATTTTTGGCCAAGTCCAACTGCTCCAAAGTAGATATCTCACTAAAAGTTGTAGGTATTTTTCCTTCTAACTGGTTTCCAGATAAATTTAGCAATCGCAAGATACTCAGACTTCCTATGCTTACAGGGATTTCTCCAGTAATATTGTTGCTAGACAAATCAAATATAGTGTTTGTTCCCATGACATATGACAGATTATACACTATCTCTTTTATGTATTCTTCCATTTTAGAACTGTAGTACATTTCTTTATAATTTCTTCTAAATCCATGGAGTCTTTCAAGATCATATGGTATTCTTCCATTGAATCTACTGTTGGATAAATCCAACACAGACAAGTTGGTGAGATTTGTGATCCATTGAGGAATACTACCATGAAGATTATTGTGACCAACGTTTAAAATTCCCAACACATCAAAATTTGCAAGGTATGAAGGAAGCTCCCCTGTGAATCCATTATTCCTTAAATCTAATACTTCAAGATTAGTACAATTGACCATTGATGAGGATAGATACCCAGAAAAGTTGTTAGAATGAGATGTGAAATAAAGTAAAGAAGTGTAGGTGCACATGGTAGGAATAGGTCCATCCAAGTTGTTTATTCATAGAGATAAATAGTGAAGTGAAACCAAACCATTAATATTATTAGGAACGCTGCCAGAAAAACTATTATTCTCTATGTTTAGATACTCAAGAGCCTTTAACTCACCTATGCTATATGGGATTTTCCTAGTGAATTTGTTTGAATCTAAATATAATAACTTCAATGAATGGAGCTTTCCTATGGCTCTTGGAATTGTCCCTATGAGATTATTGTACGAGATGGATAGGAATTCAAGCTTCTTTAAATTTGCAACTTGCAATGGCTTTAGGGATGTGACCAGTGAGCCTATTATCATCCAAATATAGGTAAGTCAATTTACTCAAATTGGCATGGGTTATAGAAATGCTACCAATGAGCATGTTTTGAGAGAGATCTAAGTACGATAACTTGGTCAAATTGAAAATGGCTTTAGAAATGTTGCTAGTGAGATTTTTTTGAGAGAGATCTAAGTAAGTCAACTTGGCTAGATTGAAAATGGATTTAGGAATGCTACTAGTAAATCTATTTCGAGAGAGATCTAATAACGACATCTTGGTAAAATTGAAAATGGCTTTAGGAATGCTACTAGTAAATTTATTTTGAGAGATATCTAAGTAGGTCAACTTAGCCAAATTAGCAATGTCTTTAGGTATGTTAGAGATGTTGTTGAAAGAGACATCTAAGTAGGTCAACTTGGTCAAATTGGCAATGAATTTAGGAATAGAACTAGAAATATTAAATCCAGAAATACAGAGTTGTGTAAGTTGTGTCAAATTACCCAATTGACTTGGTACTTTTCCTGAGAAATCATAGTTGGCTAGAAACAGGTACTCTAGTTTCTGCAGCAAGCCCAACTCGATTGGAATGAAACCATTCATATCATTGTAGCTGAGGTCAAGTGCTCGCAAGGCATTAAGACAACCAAACTCAGGTGGAATTCCTCCAGTTAAAGAATTACCAAAAAGATTGAAACTGTGCAATGATGAGAGATTGCTAAGACACAATAAAATGGTACCTTTCAATGATCAACCCTCTACGCCGACCAGTTTTCCATTGAAATAAAATCTTCGATTAGAGGGGTCAATGTCGACCACTCTTCTAGTGTGTCGTCTGCAGCGAGCATATATTCTCCTAGTTTTCCACCGTCCAGTTGGAGAGGATGCGATATGCATCGCTCGTGATGGCATTTTTGAATGATAAGAGAGAATCGAGATCCTTTCTCTCGTGGGAATCCATTGATGATAACATGAATTTTCTCTCAAAATCAGAATGACACTGCAGCAAAGTTAATCCACTAACCATCTGGTCATATAAAGGTTCAAACATAGCTTTATATTTTAACCTAAATTTTTTGACAACCCTAGTAGAATTTATCCTAGGGTATTGAGACACAGGTGCATATTTCTTACCTTGTTTTTTTCCTGTGGCACCTTTCTTACTGGTTGATTTTTGTTTATGTTTGAATGTGGGTTTAATTGAGCTTATATTATAATCCTCATCTGTATCTTCTTTCATTTTTATGTCTGCATTAGGAAACATTTCAATCTCTGCATCAAGTTTTGATCTCTTACCTCTGTTGGTCGTGGCTCTTTCCTGAATGTCATCTACAGGGGTATCAACGGGGATTTGTTGAGTTTGCTTCTTTATTTTGTTGGTCCTTGTCACCCTGGTTATAGACATTTCTTCTTTGACTGGGAGTTCATCAACTGCGATACTTTGTTTCTGTGTAGCTTCCTTTTTTCCTTTAGCTGTTTTCTGTTTTCTTGGTTGTGGATCATTATTTAGAGATTGGATTAACCAATCCCAAGGTCTATTTACTTCACTCAAAGTAGAAACAACCAGTGTCTTTAAATATTTGTGCCATATGTGGGTAAGATTCAAGCAGTTCAGTACCCTTAGGTTCCAACCTAACGATTTGTCCACCTTTTTTTCGTGCCATGTCACTGATACCGTGCTGTAAAATTCTGCGCTTCTTGAAAATGAGAATTTTGAAACCTGTAGTTGTTATTAGATAACAATTTCCTTAAATGGATATCTGCACACATCATCCGAAAAATTAGACTAACAGACGATGGTATAATTTAAAAATATCGGGAAATAGGATTGATTTGATGCAGGTCCTTGCAAGTACAACATGATCTCATTCAAACAACGGTTCAAACTACATCATTGATTCAAGCAAGATCGTGGAGCACATGCAGTTCTTTTATCCACGATTTGAGCAATCATGACGAGATTTGGATGTCTGGCGCATGTCAAAGAATGATTACCTTAGCGCTGCAGGAATAACGTTATTCATGTGGCGTCGTTAATGACTGGGCAATAATTTGAATTTTCAAAATTCAAATAAGCAAATGATATGACAAATCTCATTAATCCATGTCTTAAAGCTTCAAACTTAAGAATTTTTTCAAAAATGAAAAAAAATGCAAACATAACAATCTCAAACCAAGGATTAAAGTCTAATAAAATCAAGCAATGAGATATAAGAAGGGAGGATTTAGGATAAGGGATTCTCACTAAATCAAGAAAAAAATTAGAGACTAACATTGGCTCCTTCTGGGGGTGAAGTTTTAATGATAAACTTTAAGATCTGCAGACCAATGTCTTTACCTTGCTCCTAATTCTCTGATTTCCCTATTCTTTCATCCTTTATTCACAAAACAATTGTATAAAAACAAGTCCATTGTGTATATGGAGTCTTTATTTGAGCTCAAAAATAGCAACCACAAAACTGCAAGTAGTCTTTCCATTGGGCTATGGAGTCTTTATTCTTGTATACTGAAAACAAATTGCTCAGATGAAAGCTTATTCAACCATTCTACTCTACTTTCCTGCTGAGATCATGTTGATCATGTGTAGGTGAATTTCCAATGCAACCATGAAATGATTTCACTTCCAAGAGGGTCTTCTTCCTTGTAGGTAAATAATAAAATGTAGAAAAACTGATATTTTTGCAGCAAAAAATGAATGGGCAGCCCATACTTACAGCTGCAATTTGCTTTAATTTCAAACGTTGCAAAATTTTGAACCTTTGGAAACACGAACTCCATGTAGAGAGCCACATGATCTTGCCAATGGTACTGCATCTCTAGCTGATACAAGAAGCCATATTGTTGCTCTATGATTTCTGCTTCATTTATGAGAGCATAATTCATTTGAAAATCATTGGTTTTATAAAAAGCATATAGAACTTGTTCATATGCTTCTTGGATAACATTTGTTCAAAACAACATTATCATCATGAGAATCAAGAGGTTGATCCTCATCTTCCACACTGCCTTCAGATGCATAACTATCATACATCGGCTCTGACTCTTCATGGATGATGGATTGAATTCCTTCATGAATTTGTTGATTAGAATTTGTCATATCATCAACATCTAGATCCAGGACTTCAATATCATCATCATACTCATCAAATAAAGGTTGATTTGAAAACATTTTTGAACTCTGAAAACCAAGGACCTCTACTTCATGATCATATTGAAAAAACGAGCGTATATACGTTGCTTGATTATCATAAGAATTTTGACAATAAGACACATATGAAACAACATCAAATATATTTGCAACTGTTGGTTTTTATTTCTCATCTACAATATGGTCTTCAACAAGAATATCTTCAGTCAACAACGAATCTTCAAGTAGATTAGGAACAACATTTGTATCAAAGTCACTACTATTAGAAACATTCAGCTTGATACCGAATGCATCTAAAGTATCATTATTATGAATTTCAAGATCAGAATGCTGAAAATATTCCTGTTGTAGGACATATTTAGAAGAAGATATGACTGATAATGAATCTTCTTCCTCTTCCCTGATGTAATTATCCTCTTCATCTGTACTGCTAGAGTAATCAATTTCTTGATAATAATATCCTGATTTACATTTCTCATAACAATCTACGAGAAGAAGATCAGCTGGAAAATACATTTTACATTGTTCATTGAATGCAACATGAAATTCTCTTAAAGAAGAAATGTTGGAAGCAGGAAGAGATCTGTACCAAACACGTGCATCACCCTACAAAGAGTACATAAACATTTTCATCAATGCATCTTCATGGTGAATATTCAGCTGATCCATGCATTGATGAAACTCAATCAAAGGTAGTGTCGTATTGTCTTCATCCTTTTCTCTGAAACGTGGAAGGAAATCTCCCCATATATCAATAGTGGGAACATCATTAGGGAAACCAACAATAGCAGAGAAATTAAATGGTGCAAACCTCCATGCCAAAATAGCTTCCATAGCCTTTGACATCTCGAATCAGTGGAGTTGTCAATGGATTCTTCCTTCATAGAGTCGCCAAGTGAATGATACAGTCATAAAAAGTATCCAACTCATGTTCACCATCAAGAGCTATAATTGATTGTTTTCGTTCTCCCAGGGATAAATACTTCGTGTCTCCATCCCCGGCAACGGTGCCAAAAGATGTTAGTCCCTAAAGTTGCATTTGACTGTGTGAGGGAAAGCTAAGGCATCTTCAGATTATTGCAATAGTTTTTTTGGATAAACGTATATTGGTTTTTTGAAAGGGTTGTTGAAAACTGGTTCAAGGTTTCAAGATAAACAAGAATTTCAGAATAAGAATAAATGATATCCCACTGACTGGTTAAAGGGTAGTCACATAGATGAATTAGAAAAATAAGGGAAAGAGGATATGAAGTCTTCAACTTGTTAACCTCATAAGGAAATCTTATCTCAAAATATCATTAGGAAACAAGAACATTAGTCTGAAATAAAAAACATGAAAATAATCACAACAACAAATTCTTCACTATATAATTAATAATCAAGAAAACAATGCATTGCAGTTTGATAAATGATCTCAAGCATGAAGAGAAAAAGAACATGGAATAAGAGAAAGTCTAACCATCAATATGACTTTTATATTAAGTGTCACATAGAATATGGAATATCTTACAAGGAGTTTCAAAACAGGTCCTCTGGATATCCAAATTTTCTCTCCCCTACTTCTCCTTCTACAGAGCTTATATAGAAACAATACATAAATATCAAGATCCAAAAGAAATGGATCTGAAAACCTCCTCATATATATTTAGTTTATTGTTTTAAATAATCAAGGAGAATATCAAATCTGATCTCCAAGTCGAATTGAAGAGGTGGCTTGTCAATTATTGTCCATGAGATTTTTTAGGAAAATAAATCTGGCAAATTCCTGAAAAATAGGGTCCAACAATATCTTCGTATCTCCCAAACAGTAATAGTTGTGTAAAAAATAAGAGAGGTTTTTGTTAGGGGGCCCATTCCCAACAAAAATCTCTTTCTGTTTCCAAAACTTCATCTCCAATGGTTCTGAAACCGCTCCCAAAATTACTGACTAAAACAGGAAATTATGTATTGTGAAATCTCAAAAAATTAGGCCTCAAAGATATATCTGAATCTCTTAAACTGTGATTGTTGTGTAAAACCCGAGATAAATTTTTGTGAAGGGACATGTTCCCAACAAAAACCTATTTTTGTTTCAACAAATTCATCTCCAACTATTTTGCAACCTCTCTTGAAGATAAAGACTAAAACAGGTTAAAAAACAAAGTATTTCATGTAGCTTTTTTAGAAAAATAGGCCTCAAAGATAAATTTGAATATATTAAAATGTGATTGTTGTGTAAAAACTGAGAGAGGTTTTTTTGAAGGGGCATGTTCCCAACAAAAACCTCTTTTGGTTTCAACAAATTCATCTCCAGCTGTTCTACAACCTCTCTTGAAGATAAAGACTATAACAGGTAAAAACAAAGTATTTCATGTAGTTTTTCTCGTTCTGCAGAATAATAGCCTTTGTCATCAGAAAACACTACTTCAGCTTTTGATGATCTAGTGGTTTCTCTTTTTATAGGTTCTATAGAATATTTAACAACCTATTTGCCTTTCTCTGTTGTCTTCCCCAAGTTTTTATTTTCTTTTGCTTTCCTATGCAATGGAAGTCTTTCTACCTGTTCTTTCACACCTGCTTTAGAGTCCTCAGAATTGTCCTCTATGACTATAATATTTTCCTTTTTGATAGATGGTTCAAACATAGCTTTATATTTTAACCTATATTTGTTGACAAACCTAGTAGAATTTCTCCTAGGGTATTGAGACACAAGTGCATATTTCTTCCCTTGTTTTTTTCCTGTGGCACCTTTCTTACTGGTTGATTTATGTTTATGTTTGAATGTGGGTTTAATTGAGCTTATATTATAATCCTCATCTGTATATTCTTTCATTTTTATGTCTGCATCAGGAAACATTTCAATCTCTGCATCAAGTTTTGATCTCTTACCTCTGTTGGTCATGGCTCTTTCCTGAATGTCATCTACAGGGGTATCAACAGGGATTTGTTGAATCTGCTTCTTTATTTTGCTGGTTCTTGTCACCCTGGTTACAGACATTTCTTCTTTGACAGGGAGTTCACCAACTGTGATACTTTGTTTCTGTGTAGCTGCCTTTTTTCCTTTAGCCTTTTTTTGTTTCTTGGTTGTGGATCATTATTTATAGATTGGATTAACCAATCCCAAGGTCTCTGTACTTCACTCAAAGAAGAAACAACCAATGTCTTTAAATCTATGTGCCATCTGTGGGTAAGATTCAAGCAGTTAAGTACCCTCAAGTTCCAACCTAACGATTTGTCCACCTTTTTTCCGTGCCATGTCACTGGTATAGTGCTGTAAAATTATGCTTTGTTTGAAAACGAGAATTTTGAAACCTGTAGTTGTTATTACATAACAATTTCCTTAAATGGATATCTGCACACATCATCCGAAAAATTAGACTAACAGATGACGGTATAATTTAAAAATATCAGGAAATAGGATTGATTTGATGCAGGTCCTTGTAGGTACAACGTGATCTCATTCAAACAACGATTAAAACTGCATCATTGATTAAAGCAAGATCGTGGAGAAAATGAGGTCGTTTATCCATGATTTGTGCAATCATGACGAGATTTGGATGAATGGCGCATGTCAAAGCATGATTACCTTAGCGTTGTAGGAATAGTGTTATTCTTGTAGCGTCGTTAATGACTTGGCAATAATTTGAATTTTCAAAATTCAAATAAGCAAATGATGTGACAAATCTCATTAATCCATGTCTTAAAGCTTCAAACTTAAGAAATTTTTCAAAAATGAAAAAAAATGCAAACATAACAATCTCAAACCAAGGATTAAAGTCTAATAAAATCAAGCAATGAGATATAAGAAGGGAAGATTTAGCATAAGGGATTCTCACTAAATCAAGAACAAAATTAGAGACTAACATGTCCCAAGACATAGGAGGAGATAGAATACATGTCCAGGGTCCCTTATTCATCAGTAGTTGGTAGCTTGATGTATGTGATGGTTTTCACAAGACGAGATATTGCACATGCAGTGGGAGTTGTGAAAAGGTATATGAACAATCCAGGCAAAGAACATTACGAGGAAGTAAAGTGAATTATCAGGTATTTTAGAGGTACTTTAACTCATGCATTATGTTTTGGAGGTTCAGACATTGTTCTACAGGGATATGTTGATTCAAATATGGCAGGTGATAAACATAGCAAGAGGAGCACCACAGGGTATGTTTTTAATGTTCGTGGAACAATAGTAAGTTGGATTTCAAAACTACAAAAGGTTGTTTCACTTTCAACAAAAGAAGCATAGTATGTAGTTGCTACAGAGGCTAGTAAAGAAATGATTTTGTTATAGAGGTTTATGGGGGAATTGGAAAAGAAGTAGAAGAATAGCAGGTTGTTCTGTGAAAGTGAGAGTGCCATTAATATTACAAATAAATCAGCCTTCCATTTGAATAATAAGCATATACATCTCAATATAATCCTTCTTGGTGATCCAGGTGGATATCGGTGGACACCCACCTTTTTCGACTGGCTCAAAACAATTTTCTGGCAATTTTGGTGATTTACTATTTTTAGCAGTTTTTAACTTCTAGGGCCATTTTGAGGGCCCAAATGAAGGTTTTTTGAGATCGAGGTTCTCAATGATAGACGAAGGCATTATTGAGCCCCCAAAATGAATATCCTCGATGATACCTTTCCAACGAGCTATCACACTCCTAAAACGGAGATCGTATGCAAAAGTTACGACCTCGGGAAGTTGATGTACTCACTTACCCAAACGGGGCCCACATAACTTTTGGCGCTTCATATCCTAGGGTTAGGTTTTGGGATGTCTAGGACTTTTGGCATTCCTGTTTATTGTAAAAAGGACTTCGGAGCCTCATTGTTATCATCTTCTTGTGAATGCGAGTAGCCATCACATCTCTTCTCAGAGATAAGCTGCCACCATTCTATCGAGTATTTCACTTTGTATTTTTATAGTCTCTGTACATTTCTTTCATTAATAGAAATCATGTATTAATGTATCTCTGTGTTTATGGTTGCATCTCTGATATATTTCTGTTATATTATTGGATATGCGCGATATCTCTTTGCATTTATTTATTATATCTCTGCTCTCATTTCGTGCCGAAAATAATTCGGATCAGTGGTATCAGAGCAGGCTGCTCTTGATCGTTTTTTTCAGTGCATGTCCCCGATGAGGTCTGAGTATAGAAAATTGGGTCTTGAGCTTGTCTCTCTTGAAGACAATCTCTCTCACACACCCAAAAAACCCTCAATGGCGGAAGAAAAGAAAAATGATGGAGCAGACGATCCTATCAATCTGTTGCTTGAGCAAGCTCTCACGCGACAGAGGGACGAAATGATGGAGAATTTTTCCCATATCCTTCAACGCCTGACGATAGCATCAGGCGCATCTTCATCAAGCAACCACTTTGGATGCACCTCGCCTTTCAAGGCACAAGTTAATTTTGATATTCTTGTATTTGAAGGACAGATAGATGCAGAAGCCCTAGAAAAATGGTTAACTCTGCTAGAAGGTTATTTCTCTGTTCACAATTTTTTCGACAAAGAAAAGATCACCTTCGCACTCCTTAAAGATCTC
>ML778376.1:445408-459348 GCA_009831015.1 Picea engelmannii | reverse complement strand
GGGAGCAAAGTTCCACAGAGGAGTCTGGAATATATGGGGCCGATCCCACTTGGGATTTTTTTGTGGATGCGGTAAAATAACAGTATTACCCTGTTGGCAACTATGAGGACCAGTACATGATATGGACCACACTATGGCAAGAGAGGGGCCAAATAGTTCCGGAGTTCACTAATACCTTCCATACCTTGCGCACCAAGCTGGGCATCAAAGACTCTGTTTGACATTTGGTTCTAAAATACCGTGGGGCTCTACACAGATACATCCAAACTGAATGGATTCTCTGGACATCTCATCACTCGGTGATCCTTATCGATATCTTGTTAAAATTGAGCAGAAATTTAAGCACCAGAACAAACGGGAGTTCGGGTCTACAAATCTGCAACAACCAAAGTATGAAAAAGACGGCCCTAACAAACAGTCTCCTGAAAACCAGTCCAAGACACAGGAAAAGAAGGGTCACGAGAAGACAAAGAAGGACACCGGAAAATGGTGCAAATTATACAAAAGCCCCTGCCACAACACCGATGAATTTCACTCAAAACAGTCATTGGTGGCTGAGATCAAAGACAAGCAGCCGAACTCTGATTCAGAATCCGATTCTGAAAATACTAGTAAAGGACAGATCATTGACACAGACCCCACTGCTATTGTCACGACTGTAGCAATTCAACCAGAAGAACCAACAGATCCGGAAGAGGGGGAGTGCCTTTTTCATTCACAGATGTGGGTGAAGGGGACCCCGTTGCATTTTATTGTTGATAGAGGAAGCCAGAAGAACCTCATCTCAGCAGAGGTCGTCAAACAGTTGGTATTGTCGACAACACCACACCCACAACAATACAACATTGGGTGGCTTCGCCAAGGATGAGATCTCCATGTCAACCAACAATGTTGATTATCATACGACATCCAACCCTTCAAGGATGAGGTATTATGTGATGTTTCCCCATTGGATGTCTTTGATGTCCTCTTGGGCCAACCATATTTGTGGAGACGCCATGTTGTTTATGAGTCTCGACCCCATAGTGTCATTGTTACTTTGAGGGGTCATATCTACAGAATATCAGAGGTAGTTCCAACTACTGTTCCACCTAAAAAGTGTTGCAAGGTAGTATCTCATACTACAAAATTTAGCTTCTTCACAATCTGTTCAAAAGGAGAACAGAAGGACACTGCAACAACTACAGCCTCGCCCCAAGCACCTTTTATCAAACAAAAGCAAGTCGACAAGGTTGCAACAAAGCGCAAAGATTCCTTATGCACATCGTCCTCTCATGTAGCCCAACTTTTTGAACGGCCTCATCCTCAGCAGGTTCGTGACAAACTTCCACAAACTGAGCAGTGCGACGTCTCTAGCAAGGCAAGCAACTCACTGAGATGCAGATTCAGCAAACGCTTTTCCCTCTCCCCCGAGAACTCAACGCAATGGATACCATTTCCTCCTAAGGAGGGAGTATTGATCCAGGTGGATATCGGTGGCCACCCACCTTTTCTGACTGACTCAAAATAGTTTTCTGGCAATTTTGACAATTTACTATTTTTAGCAGTTTTTAACTTCCGGGGCCATTTTGAGGGCCCAAATGAATGTTTTTAGATATCTATGTTCTCAATGATAACCAAAGGCATGATTGATCCCACAAAATGAATCTCCTCGACGATACCTTTTCAACGAGCTATCACACGCCTAAAACGGAGATCGTATGCAAAAGTTACAACCCCGGGAAGTTGATGTACTCATTTACCCAAACGGGGCCCACATGACTTTTGGTACTTCATCTCCTAGGGTTAGGTTTTTGGATGTCTAGGACTTTTGGCATTCTTGTTTATTGTAAAAAGGTCTTTAGAGTCTCATTGTAATCATCTTCTTGCGAATGCGAGTAGCCGTCACATCTCTTCTCAGAGATAAGCTGCCACCATTCTAGCGAGTATTTCACTCTATATTTTTACAGTCTCTGTACATTTCTTTCATTAATAGAAATCGTGTATTACTGTATCTCTGTGTTTATGGTTTCATCTCTAATATATTTCTGTTATATTATTGGATATACGTGATGTCTCTTTGCATTTATTTATTATATCTCTGCTCTCATTTCGTGCCGAAAATAATCCAGATCACTTGGAATATGGACATTTGAAGTTGGAAAAGATACATACTAGCCAGAATCTTGCAGACATGTTAACAAAGGGAGTAACCAGGGAGAAATTGAGTTCTTGCTCAGTTTCAGGTGGTCTTCAAGCATGAAGTTGAAGATGAGGAATTTTCCAAGTCCAAGGTGGATCATATTCCAACAGATACAACAATGGTGGAGTTGTTGAGATTGGTCTCCAAGTGGGAGATTGTCTGTTGTGGAGCCTGCTTATCTTCCTAATTCATAGGTCTTTGTTTCCAGCCCTATTTATACCCCATGAAGATTGTACACCCCAAAATATTGTACACTCCTCCACGCAAGGGGATTACAGAGGGGGCTTTCCCCCACTGCGGGGTCCGGGGGGCTCATCCCCCCCGCTGGGGGGTTCGGGGGAAAGTGGGCACCTGGCAGGGGTTCGGGGGCGAAGCTTCCGAAGGAAAAATTGTCTTGTAAATGTATATTGTAATTTCATAGTAAATCTGGACTGTTCATTATAAGGTTGCAGATATGATGGTAGAAGTTATGTTAGGGTTTTTTTCCCTAGAAGACAACCCTCTTTTATGAGGAAATTGTATTGAGGCTTTATATCATTGCGAATATTTTATTTTGAGAGAGAATATTGTGAGAGAAAGAAGATGACGTTATATCCGGTGTGTTGTAGGTTGTATCCCTTCATTTTGTTAGATAATAAAAATGAAGGACCTAGAAATTTCTCTAGTGGTCGTAGCCCACACTGGGTGAACCATGTATATGTGTGTCTCTATTATATTTTGTATCTTTTGTGTTTTATTTCCGCATTTGTTTTATTTTATTGCTCTATGATCCTATTTTTCTAACAATTCTTTGTTTAAAATGGAGTTGATATATAACATTTTAAAAAAATAATAATTGCTTTTAAGAAAATTCAATGTTGATCTTAAATAATATATATATAGACGCACACACACACACTTTACCTCAAAAATATCACTTGCTCTCATAATTCCCAAGCATGTATGTAGAATAGATTGAGTCTCCACATATTTTTGTCTTGATGTAATATTATTGCACATAAAATTGTAATAGATTAACTTTTCCTTTAGTTTGTTTTGATTCTTTCATGTAGTATATTATTTATATGGTTTACATAATTTGTGTTTGACTAAGGATGAGGTCACAAGTTGAAAATGAAAACAAAATTATATATGCAACTTAATGGTTGAATACATGATGAGTTGGGAAATGAAAAACCCATATTATTATATATGTAACATAAATACATTACAACTCACAAATTATGTGTTCTACAATGATTGTGGTAAGGAGTTGGAAAATGAAAAGCACCCATTATTGATCAAAGCATTGAGATAGTGTATGTAATGTAAGGCATCACTAAGTTATGCTCTTCTGTTGATATCAGCATAAACCATAAACATAAACCAAGAGTAATTGATGGAGAGAGTGCTCATGACAAGGATATCCTATGATGTTGTGAATCAACATCCAATCGTCTATTGACTCTAAACCAACATAGATCCATCTTAACTCTAGATGTATCAAGTGCCAAAAGGGATTGAATCCATTGAGGTGAAAATCATTCTCAAGTTGTGTTCCCTCAAAACAAATTTGATCCCTCTTAGTGCTTGATAGATCCAAAGTTAAGACAGATCTGCACTGGTTTTACAAGGTTCTCTAATCATATTCGACATTTGTTATTAATCATTACAATATTATTCTATAGTCAAAAAATTTCAATACATATGATAATATAAGGTTAAAATGAGTTTGAATCTTCACTCCATCTATGTATTTATATAATAATAATTAACAAAAATTCAAAGAAATTATTTAAATTATATTTTGACATTCTTTCAGAAAGGGAATTTACCCATATTCAAACTATACCATTCAATGACATTGTATATCATATACTAACATGGCAAGACATATCATTCAAACACTATACCATTAAGTGGTGTTACATACATTAAGATGAAGAGGCACATGGAAAAGTATTATTGAACTATGTAGGGAATCGGTAGAGGCCATAAAAGCTCCTTTGTGTGTTGTTGGGAGACAAACCAACTAGCCAATGTCTTGCATTGTCCCAAGCAATGAACATAGCAACAACTCCCCCAAATCCAATCCCCACTCCCAATGCCAATGCTATCAAAGACATTTTTTCATCCAAATGGATCAACCATCCTCTTTTAATATTACTCTGATTTCCATTGTTTCTAGCAGGTGTTTTCTTTGGTTGATATTTTTTATCACATGGTGGTAGAGGAAACCCACATAAGCACTTATTCCTCTGAAATGAAGGCTCGCCAAAAGTAGAAAATTGTGTCCATGTTGGGATTGGCCCGTAGAGGTTATTAGAAGAAACATTTAGATAAGCCAAAAATGATAATTTAGAGAGATCTTGAGGAATTGGTCCATCCAATTTATTTTTGGCCAAGTCCAACAGCTCCAAAGTAGATATCTGACTAAAACTTGTAGGTATTTTTCCTTCTAACTGGTTTCCAGATAAATTTAGCAATCACAAGATACTCATACTTCCTATGCTTACAGGGATTTCTCCAGTAAGATTATTGCTAGACAAATCAAATATAGTTTTTTCTCCCATGATATATGATAGATTATATTCTATCCCTTTTATGTATTCTTCCATTTTATAATTGTACTGAAAGTCTGCTTTTGAATAATTTCTTCTAAATCCATCGAGACTTTCAAGATCATATGGTATTCTTCCACTGAATCTATTGTTAGATAAATCCAACACAAACAAGTTGGGGAGATTTTTGATCCATTGAGGAATACTTCCATGAAGATTATTGTGACCAACGTTTAAAACTCCCAACTCAACAAAATTTGCAAGGTATGAAGGAAGCTCCCCTGTGAATCCATTATTCCTTAAATCTAATACTTCAAGCATAATACAATTGGCCAATGATGAGGATAGAGTCCAGAATGAGCTGTGAAAAAAAATAAAGAAGTGTAGGTGCACATGGTAGGAATAGGTCCATCCAAGTTGTTTATTGATAGAGATAAATACTGAAGTGAAACCAAACCATTAATATTATTAGAAACATTGCCATAAAAACTATTATTCTCTATGTTTAGATCCTCAAAAGCCTTTAACTCACCTATGCTATATGGGATTTTCCCAGTGAATTTGTTTGAATCTAAATATAAGAACTTCAATGAATGAAGCTTTCCTATGGCTCTTGGAATTTTCCCCGTGAAATTGTTGTTCGAGACATATAGGAAATTGTTGTTCGAGACATTGCCATAAAAACTATTATTCTCTATGTTTAGATCCTCAAAAACCTTTAACTCACCTATGCTATATGGGATTTTCCCAGTGAATTTGTTTGAATCTAAATATAAGAACTTCAATGAATGAAGCTTTCCTATGGCTCTTGGAATTTTCCCCGTGAAATTGTTGTTCGAGACATATAGGAATTCAAGCTTCTTTAAATTCGCAATGGCTCTTGGAATTGTCCCCGTGAAATTGTTGTTCGAGACAGATAGGAATTTAAGCTTCTTTAAATTCACAATGGCTTTAGGGATGCAACCGGTGAGCCTATTATCATCCAAATATAGGTGAGTTAATTTACTCAAATTGGCATGGGTTATAGAAATGGTACCGGTGAGCATGTTTGAATAAAGATATAGGTTTTTTAATTGAGTCAAACTGAAAATGGCTTTAGGGATATTCCCAGTGAGTTTGTTTTGAGAGAGATATAAGTACCACAACTTGGTCAAATTGAGAATGGCTTTAGAGATGTTGCCACTGAGTTTGTTTTGAGAGAGATCTAAGAACGACAACTTAGTCAAATTGAAAATGGCTTTAGGAATGCTACCAATAAATCTATTTTGAGAGAGATCTAACAACTTGGTCAAATTGAGAATGGCTTTAGAGATGTTGCCACTGAGTTTGTTTTGAGAGAGATCTAAGAACGACAACTTAGTCAAATTGAAAATGGCTTTAGGAATGCTACCAATAAATCTATTTTGAGAGAGATCTAAGTAGGTCAACTTAGCCAAATTAGCAATGTCTTCAGTTATGTTAGAGATGTTCAGTTATGTTAGAGATGTTGTTGAAAGAGACATCTAAGTAGGTCAACTTGGTGAAATTGGCAATGAAATTAGGAATAGAACCGGAAATATTAAAGCCAGTAAGAGATGTTGTTGAAAGAGACATCTAAGTAGGTCAACTTGGTGAAATTGGCAATGAAATTAGGAATAGAACCGGAAATATTAAAGCCAGTAATAGAGAGTTGTGTAAGCTGTGTCAAATTACCCAATTGACGTGGTACTTTGCCTGAGAATTCATTGTAGTCTAGAACCAGGTACTCTAGTTTCTGCAGCAAGCCCAACTCGATTGGAATAGAACCGTTCATTAAATTGTCACTGAGGTCAAGTGCTCGCAACGCTTTAAGCCGGCCAAACTCGGGTGGAATTCCTCCAGTTAAGAAATTACCAGAAAGATTGAAACTGCGCAATAATGAGAAATTACCAGAAAGATTGAAACTGCGCAATAATGAGAGATTGCCAAGACACGGTAAAAGGGTACCTTCCATCGACCAACCCTCTACGCCGAACTGTTTTCCATTAAAATAAAATCTTCCATTAGAGAGTTCAATGCCGACAACTCTTCTGGTGTGTCGTCTGCAGCGAATGCCATGCCAGGAGCATATATTCTCGGAGTTTTCCACCGTCCAATTGGAGAGGATGCGATATGGATCTCTTGTGATGGCATTTCTGAACGATAAGAGAGCATCGAGATCCTTTCTCTCGTGGGCGTCCATTGATAGAAGTTGCAGCAGGTAGAGAGGAAGCCATGCAGAGAAGCAATAATATCACAAGAAGAAGATCCATTTCTCCCTCTCTACAAACTCTTTCAAAGACTCTGAGTTGTGTGTTCGTGGCTACCTACGCGCACATATATATACACGTTTCCAAGTCGCATTGGAAATGCCGAGTTGGTGGCACATAGGAAAGGAAAGCATTTCTCTTCATTAAAGAAAATTTCCCCTCGTTACTTTGAAGTCAAGTCAATACACTCCTTTCTCTGTAATTGCCTTGCAATTTCCTTCTGTGTAATTAATTGCCTTGCGATTTCACGCTGGAGATGACGCTTTAAAAAATCCTCCTTTAAAGAAAATTTCCCCCGAGTTGGTGGCACATAGAAAGGAAAGCATCCGGAAATTGTAGAAACTGATATCACTGATGAAACCTAATTCAGCTCACTGATGAAACCTAATTCAGCTCACTGATATCACTGATGAAACCTAAGTCAAGTCAAACAAAATCCTGTTCGAGAAGCCGAGCGATGAAAGGAAAGCGTGGAAAAATTGAGCTCACGCTGGAGAGGACGCTTTAAAAAATCCTCCATTTTTCTCGTCATTAAAGAAAATTAAGTCAAGTCAAGTCAATACACTCCTTTCTCTGTAATTGCCTTGCGATTTCCTTCTGTGTAATTGCCTATCCGATCCCTCCATCTTTCGTTTTCCCCGCAGTGTTTTATATGGTAGTTTTTCTCTCTTTCCAACTCAGAGTTTGAAGCGAGCGACTTTTAGACGATTGAGTGGTGGGGCACAGAGATGAAAGGAAAGCTTGGGAAAATTGTTCCATAACTTTATTGAAATTCCCCCGATTTTTTCGCCATTAAAGTCATGTCAATATGGACAGTTCACGATTTGGAACCAAGGTGGGAGAAGGCTCTTCCCCAGCAGTCGCAAAACAACTAGAATTTTCCCCAAGGCTGGAACCGGTCATCAGGACATCCACCAAAAAGTTTTCCACTCAACCTCCGGCCTTTGGAGACATAGAGGCAAGCACATGGACCAAGGTGATACTCTCGCACTGGAGATAACTCTTCAAGAAGACCAGTCGGGAAGAATTCCCGGAATATATCCCACAAAACAACCCCGATATGAGAAATCTCGATGATGAGATCTTTCCGAACATTCAAAGATAATACTTGCACATGGTGGCGAGTAGAACTCCAATGTTCCCCTACATAGAACTCCTAAAGTGGCTTATCAACCACACAGACACACAAAAATGTCTGATTAATGACGTCGATGGCGAGTGTGTCGAAGTTTTCCTTCTGGTAGAGGTGTAGAGTTATTACAAGCTTAGAGACCCAGAGGAACGACTGAACACTGATTTCGTTGTAAACTTCTACGAGTGCCACGACACTGGCCGAGTGATGGCTTCATGGTGGAGAGAGGATAAGAAATATACCAATCGGACCTCCGACTGGTACCAGATGACCAACTTAAGGGAGTCGTATATCTATCTAATGGCCCTCATCTACCAGTTGTATGGGGAGAAAGATTGTTCCAGGTTTTCAGAGGCATAGATGCCTTTAGCTTACATAGTGGCCATTTCTGGGATAGCTTTCAACTGGGGATCCATCATTTCAAAGTAGTTGAGCATCTACATACAACAGGCTCAGACGTTGAAAGAAGGAAAGACTCCATCCTTTCACATGGATTCATATCTACTGGACGTCATATGCACCAAAAATGTCTTTGTCGGCATGCAATTGAGCTGGCACACCTCAGAACTCCCGGTCCATGTTTACTTCGGCATTTTATGGGAGAATAGGTACAAAAAATCCTAGTCCCTCATCTGTGATGAATTCATTGCGTGCATTCATTTTATTCTTTTCAATAAAGAGTGTCTGAGGCTATCGATTGCTGCAAAAAAGGTGATAGAAAAGGTTGGCCACTGGTATCTGGATGAACGCAATACCTACATTAGGGTATTCAGGGCCACTAGAGCACCTCATCTCCGGCCAACACATGTCCCCGACTGGCTTGTTGTGGGGGAAATATGCTACCAGACCATCCTACAAGGTTACAACGCTACTCTGGTAAAAGATAAGAAGCAGACATTTATACCTTATGGATTCCATATAGGTTTCTACCTAGTAAACAACACCGCTCAAGATAAGCAGGAAGGACTGAGCCAATTGGAGTTTCGATTCCAGACCAGTCGTTTCTGCAAGCATGACCAAAAGTGTCTCGTCCCGAAGCACGCATTGCAAGTGTCATCTTGCTGGCCATACGCCCACAACAAGTTTGAAGATGAGGTCTTCACAGAAAATACTCAGGATTGGGATGAAGTTGTTGCAAGGATGGCCAATCCTAAGATGACCAGGTTCATAGCCATGTGTCTAGATGAACAGGAAACAATCCTAGAACAATCCACTCAAGGGGCCCTCGGGACCAAGGAAGAAATGATAGCAGCCGAACTAGCAGAATCCCCCCAGGTAGCGGCCGAAACAACAAATATTCCCTGAGTAACCCCGGTGCAAGATAGAAGTTCCCCCGAGGCTCAGGGTGCGCGGGAGAGGGGGTTACTCATGTTATAACATGCGCAGTGGATAATTGATCAGTTGCAAGATGACCCGGATGTCCTAAAAATGGCAAGGCTCCCTGAAGACAATCCGGATAGAATCCAGACGGGCCCAAGTGGCCCTGAATTCATAGACATTGATGAGATTACTGGGTTAGATGACCTTGAGTTTACAACGCTTCCGGCTAAATCGCCGACAGGTGTTTTGGCTCAGCCAAGGACTGTCGAAGCATCGGGGAGGACTAGTGCGTCAAACCCCTTAAGTGAGCTGATAAAGATATATGATGATGATTAGAGCCCAGAAGTATCTCTTTTGACTCATGTGCATATCGAAGAAGAAAAGGGGCCAGAGAAGACATCGTCCTTTGTTCCCGACGCCCAAATTCAGGAGGTTCCGCAGAAAGAACAAGAAGCCGAGAGTGTCCTAGACACTAAGTTTCCCGATGCACCGGAGACCCAAGCAGACAGTCCAAAGGACGAGCCAGAGTAGGACGAGCCAAAGGAAGAAGCCCCACAGTAGGAAATCAGTGTCTCAACATCCAATGAACAAGTAAGTACCGAGCCCACCCCCGACGCCTCTATTTCAATTAGTACTCAAACCGCTGATGAGCAACAGACAAAATTCGGGCCTTCAGAACACAGGGAGGAGGTTCAAGAACCTAGTCTTGAACAAGTCTATACCATCAGAAGTCTGGGAAATAGACTCACCTGGGGAGATCAGCAAATCCTCGAACACGTGGACGAAGTAGCCGACATACATGCCATAACTTATGATCAAAAAAGGAAGGATATTGTCCATAGGACCACCAAGAAGAGGAGGATCACCTTAGATCGCTCCATCCTCATCACTACAGAGGAACAACTGATCAACACAGAGAATGCTAAGACATCTGAACTCATCAGCGCAGGGATGGCAATTACAGATGCCACCCTGGACAGAGCTAAAAGAGATGAACAGGAGATGGTCATTGCCCTGAAGGAATTGGAACACTTGCGCCACTTGGCAAAATACTATCAGGACACCACACAGGTCGTGGTGTACCTAAGGAACGAATTCAAGGAGGCCTACAACAAGTTTACAGATGAACAACACCTATTCGGTGTAAGGATAGTCGAGCAAGGTAGACATCCTCATGGCACTTGCAACATGCAAAGATATGGAGCGATGGTACGAGAAAGTGCAACAGACCGTGGAGAGGGTCAACTACATCGGTGCAGTCTAATAAGGCCGAGACGCAGAAGAACACGACATTCAAGTGTTAAAAGAAAGCAGCCTTGACCGAATAAAGAAATAGGCCAAGTATTGGGCAAAAATGTCTTGGGAACCTCACCGAGAAATCCAAGAGAAATGGACCAAGTAAGAGAAAAACTGGATCAAGATCAATTGGGTGATGAAAGACATCAGACTCCCCGAGTTTGGCATGCCCGATGACTTTGTCGACTTCCACGACATAGTCAAATCGCACACCGAGCAAGATTCATCATGGGCAAAAGAAATAGCAAAGGTGACAGACACGATGCCAGGTAAGGTGTGACAATTTATGGAACACCCGATCAGATCTCAGGCCATACTGCAACAATTGAATGCCAATATAGTCAAGTATTGGGCACATGTGGTAGAGATAAGAGATATTCACTCAGCCCCAATGGAACAACATAGATTCCCATACACCAACACCTGCGAAGATCTGTTCATTAAGTGGTCGAAGTACGAGAAGAGTCACCCTCTTAAGTGATATCTTGAAATGACTCTTAGAAAAATTCATAGGAGAGAACGCCACATAGAAAATTTTGTTTTGTTTATCTGCACGTTAGTTGTTATCTTTAGTTAATTTTATGTTATAAATAAGAGCATCGACCAATTAGTCAAGGGTCGATGGTTGTTGCAAGAAACTCTCATTTTTGTTTTGTTAAGAACTATGTCTATTTCGGAGCTACCTTTAATGGAGAAGTCCTTCTCGACCAGAGACAAGTTGTGTTTTTCATCAAATGCATGTATGATTGGATGTGGAGAAGAACTATTTCCTATTTTGTCTCATGAATGGATGCACTAACAAGTAAGAGCTATTAAATCTATTGATAAGTTATCTAATGCAATGTTTTACAGTTCTTTCTTTAATGATGAAAATAAATCTGTGTTATTATGTGATGGATGATTAGAGTTAAGTGAATTATTTTACTTGCCATTATTTATCACATGCATGTTTTCTTCTGATAATTTGTATCTCAGTTAGAAATTGCAATACTCACACAGTTAACGTATTAGTACTAGGCATGTGGTAGACAATCGGTGCCTGCATGCTTGAGTAAAGGGTTATCCCAAGCTCAACCTCTTCTCTAGTAGTTAAAACCTGTTCCCTTTTTTTTGACCTAGTTGGTTTATACCGACTTTCATTTTATATCAGTCCCACCTAAGAGAAAATACAAAAAAGAACGTTTGAACTGAAGGATAAACTTTCGCAAGAAAACGTAAAGACCATCGATTAATTGGCCGGATCGCAAGATCTGGAGAACCATTCCACCATTAAATGTTGCAGAGTCTAATCAGACCTCGGTGGTGGGTTTGGTTCATGAAGTTGAGTAAAATGGATTTAGGACCCATCAACAGGACTGTGCTAATTAGCACTCCCATTGTGGAAACATAATGAATGATTATATATATATATATATATATATATATATATATATATATATATATATATATATATATATATATTNCTATATATATATATATATATATATATATATATTGTAATACAATACAGGGTTAACTACATGCAATTAGAGATTTAGAAGAATACTTATATTCAAAATAATTTTTTAGGAAATGTAATAAACATGCAGTTATATGTGTTGGAGATATTTTTTATTTATATAAAAATAAATAATTTTTTTATTATGACAAGTGACCACATTTAATCTTGGTTTGTTTCCTTCTTATTGTATTGTAGTAGTTTACAGTTAGCTTTTTTTTTAATGAATTTTCATCCGTTCCTACCCAGGTCTAAGAGCATACGTGTTTTGCTTGTCCAGGTTAATGGTAAATCAACTAAACTGACTATGCAAATAGAGACATTGTTGTACAGTGCTCCCATTGTTGGTTTTCGTACACATACTATGGATTATATTGAGCCAATTTATACTTGATGAATTGTTCATCGTAGCCAATTTATATGTTTCCATTTATTACGAAAGATACATTGATTCTTATTTGATTAGCCTTATCGTGCTCAGAGGAATGTTCAAAATCGCTAAGGTGAGCCCAAAATTCCACCTCACAATCGCAACAGTGAACACAAAATGTGACCCTCCTTCAAATTCGTATTAGAGATACTTCCATTTGATTTCACTAGAACGAACTCAAAGCTTCACTCGCCCTCCACATTGGTATAAGAAATACCTCCATTCGCTTGAGCAAGTATGAGTATGATAGGCACTTGCTATTCACATTCACGAAGACAAGTATGTAACAAAATCCATGAAGATGTGAGGCTTAGATCACCATTATTTAAACAAGGCTAGTTGAAATCAACTTTTGAAATATCACATGGACCATGTTCAGAAGATCAGAAGAAGAGGTACAAGTTACATGATTTCAAGCTGCTTATCAATATTTAGTAAAATGTTAATACTGATAGGTGAGAGCATTCATTTTTCATCTTCTCTTCATGAAAACAGATAGCTCTAGTACAACTGGCTTTCCAATTCTGCTAATCCACTAAAAATCTTAAAGAGATAGCTCAGTTTACTAGTACAATTTGCTTGCAGTTATTTGCAGTGAGCCATATGCTCAATTTAAAATTAACAATGTCAATCTTTACACGTACTATTGTTACTGCTAGCTATTACACGTGCTAATATCTCCCTTCTTGGGAGGGACTTGTTGCTCAACAACTCCCCTTGTTCAAATGCAATTCAATCAACTTTTTCAACAAGAATAATCATGCCTCAATACAACAATTCAATTGGGAAACTTATGAAGATTTAAGAGATACATTAATTGTTATGCATATGGATTATTTAGTAGTTTCATTGTGAAATTTTGTTGGTTTATTATAAAATATTTGTATTGAGAAGTTTTTTTTTATAATAAAGGAGATATGTAATTCTTTATTTAAAATGGAGTTGATAAATGACATTTTTAAAAATAATAAAAAATAAATAAAAATATATTCCAATATTGATCTTAAAAAATATTTCCATGTTATATATATATATACTTGCCTCACCAAATATCACTTGCTCTCATAATTACCTCACCAAATATCACTTGCTCTCATAATTCCCAAGCATGTAAGTAGAATAGATCGAGTCTCCACATATTGTTGTCTTGATGTAATATTATTGCACATAAAATTGTAATCGAGTTAATTTTTCCTTTAGTTTGTTTTAATTCATTCATGTAGTATATTATTTATATGGTTTACATAATACGTGTTTGACTAAGGGTGAGGTCAC
>ML778376.1:389444-415078 GCA_009831015.1 Picea engelmannii | reverse complement strand
TCCCAAGGTATGGCCAACCATAATGGTGCACTAGGATCATTCTAGTCTCCATTTTTGTGGGTGGTGTTAGTATTCAAACTCACAGTATTAAAATTTTGACTTTTGTTCATGACAGGCACGGTACTAGAAAAGGGACATTCCTACAACGCCATTATAAAGCATCATATTATCCTTAAATTCTTCACCAGATTGGTTTTCGTGCCATATCTAAACTGCTTATGTTTAATATTGTATACAACCAAGAGTCAACATTGGAAAAAGGTTTAATCACAAAGAATCCAGGTGTTAAGGTAAAAAGCCAGCGCAACGTTATATTCATCTCGTTGTATATTTGATTAATTCACACATCAACAACATCAGACCAAGCCATGAGGAAAGCACCATTAACACCTGTTGATAAAAAAAAATCCAAACCATTACCAAAGTTTCCACAAAGAGATTTCCTACTAGAGGGTTTTAATATGGCAAGATGAAATAAAGAAATACCCAGACATTTTGTACGCCAAGGCAAGATAGAGCTTGAGCCAGGTGGTGTCATGATATTGGCCGTGAGTAGGTAGAAAATAAACCATTGATTGAAAATGGTATTTCGGGTTATGTTGCTAAAAGAACTCTATTTCAACTTCATCGCACCAGGTGGTCTTGATCAGAAAGAATATAGACTTTGATTTTCCTGCTCACAAGGAGGTGTACCTATCCTCAAGTTGTGCCCGTCGAAGCTCTATAGTCATTCAGCCTGGGGTTCTCTAATTCAAATTACATACACTTAGTGGTTTCCTCCATCGATATGCTTAAGGTTTCATGCCCATGGATTTGAATTTTATTGAAATTTTCTTAAAGAAAGAGATATTCAAATTATACCATGGAGAATACAGTGCTAGGCATAGCAGAGAATGGTGTTGCTTTTGTTAGGCAGTTTAAGAAAGATGATCCAGTGTTTGAGGTTCCAGTAATATGGCTTCGATAAATTGTGCTAAAAATCATTGGCATGCATGTTCTAGTCTGCTTGGCCTCCTAGTCCACACCATCAACTTTAGCTTCACATTTCTTTGAAAGATTGACCTTTGAGCAAAGGAAGTGCATTTCTAAAGAAAGTTATGGAAAGAAGTTGGGATAATATTTAAGATAGGTTCTCTCTAGTCACAGATTTAAGCATGTTTTAACTTCTGATCCTGGGGCTTTGAAGGATGGTGCTTGTCAAAGAACTTGGCAACAAAATTGATTTGATTAAATATGTTGCAGATTTGTTTGTAGAAATCGACCAATATATTAATGTTGGGAAGAATTAGTTGTTTTTCATATCTTCATTCGAATATCTAAAGAAGACATGTGGTAGAGTATTCCCATAATTCCAGATTTGTTGAGAAGAGGATAAATTGCATATGTGGTAGAGGATCAACTATTTTTTCCAATATTCTCGAAAATCAGATTGATATTTTCAGAGAACAAATCATGAGGGAGCATCTGAGTACAAGTGAAAGATAAACATGTGGCAAAGTTATATTTAAAATTTGTGGGCATCGTTGTTAAAGTTGAGCATTGATCTCAGGCACAAGAATAACAAGCAGAGGATCCCAGATTTGCCAACAATTTGAGATATCTTGGAAACAATTTAGTTTGTTTTAGATTTTGTTTTCCATAAAGTCAGCATATAGTTATTTATTATTTTTTCCTATTTAAGCAAGATTTTGTAATAGAGGAAAAGGGAGAGAGGCCCGAGAGGGTAAGGCCTGAGAATAATTTGATGAGAAAGAGCCAGTTTGTGTTATTGTAAGCCTGGGGTTATCTTATTCTGTGATCGCTTCTAACATTGAAGATCTATGACAATTGTTTTTATCAGATTGTGATTTCCCTTGTTTGTCACTCTGTTTTTCATCTTACTTGAACGAATTGCAGACATTGAGAATCAATGGATGCCCATGGATAATAGATTCTTGAGCAGTAAAGATTTTTCTGTGACTGCCTACTATTTGTGTGTTTTTTTTCAAGTACCGTTACATCCATTTGACAAAGAAAATCTTGGTTTGATGGGTATTCTACTTTTCGTTTATTCCCTATTCTTCTACCCATTTTCATATAAACTCCTTATCTGATATACAATTTGATTTCCTTCGATCAACAGGGTGTTTACTTGAGTCCATGCCCAATGGTGTTTTAACTGATATGTATTTAGCCTATTTCTCTTATTCTTTCTCTTTCCATCTACCTGATCCACCTTCTTTCAAAACCCAAAACACATCCTTATTTATAAAATCATTGCAATAACTGAAAATGTTCTAGGATTGACCCTATAGTAGTCTAGGGGCAACTTCTATCACTAACATCTTTTTGCGTCGTTGCTGGGGACGGAGCAACGAAGATATCTTCCCTAGGAGAACGACAACGATCAGATCCACTTCTTGATGGTGAATATGAAGAGGGCAGATACATGATTGCACATCTTTCACCATGGCGACTCCATTGTTCCGAGATTCATAGGCGACTCCATTGGTTGAAGATCCAGGATGGCCATGGAAACTATTTTGGCTCGGAGGTATGCATTTTGTGATTTCACCAAAATAGTTGGTTTTCCACATCCAGTGCCTACAATAGATGAATGGGATGACAATCTTCCCAGATTTAGAGGAAGCAAGAATGATCATCCCAGTGAGCATTTATTAAATTTTCATAAATGCATGCTTAAACATAATTTTGTTCATGAGGATGTCTTAATCAAGATGTTCAAATTTTCATTAGAAGAACATGCGTGTGAATGGTGTCAATCTCTTCTTGCTGCTAGCATTCAATCTTTGGAGAAGTTTCATATTTTCTTTCATCATTATTACAAAAACATTTATCCGGTTGATTTTCCTTTTGATAACTGTTGTAAAGAATTTGAATTCGACATCTAGCATTCAGTTAGTATTTCTTCTGGTTGTAAGGATGTTGGTGATAGACATACTATAGACACATTTGTCTTTTATTCAAATGTTTCTTGTAGTTTTGACTATGATATAGAGGATCATTATGTTAAGGAAGGAGAAGAGGTTTCATCGTCTTCCGAATCTTCTTCTAAATATGTTTTACAGCATGAGGTTACTCGTCCTTCTATGCAAGGCACAAAGGTTTTTGGCTCACCTATTTTTGATGAGTATTATGATTCTGAAGATGATGGTAATTTCTATGAACAACATATCTCATCTTTTCTCTCTAAGGCTTTTGATCAACAGCTTTATCACAACAATCAAAATTTAGATTCACTCCTTGATAGTCATGGTTCAAGTGGAAGGTCCAAGAAGGTGGAAAGTCAAGGGTCACCATGTAGTTAAATAGGCCAACAAATGGAATGCTAAGACTTTAGGGATAAGTTTGAAAGAGTAAGCTTTGAGGTTCTCCATATCATGGGCTTTGTTGGATTTCAGCTTAAGGAAGGCACATAGGATTAGGTGGTCAACAAAGAAATGACAATGGATAGGTTTCGGGTTCACTCAAATTATTGGTTGATTTGGAGCACAATATAGGTTAGAGTATAGTCAAACCAAGTAGAGAGGTCAATTATTAGACACACTAATTTCTTAGGGACAAAGACTTTCCAAAAGAGTTTGACATGGGTGAACCATAGTTGGTTGAGTATAGATATGCACTTGTTCAAGAGATAGATCCTCTTCTTTCTAGTAAAAATTCACATATAAATTTTCACATTTGCATTGATTTGAAAAGTCTATGCATCATAATATAATGCATAATATAATTTTTTAAGCTATGAATGTTTTTACAATCTAAACGATACCAAGCATTATCCAGTGGTCATTCCTAGCCGTGAAAGAAGTGAAGATGGTAGGGGAGAAGTGGTTAAGTGCAAAAGACCAAATAGCATGGGTGAAGTGGAAGGAACATGAGTATCATAAATTAAGTGGAGGCTTGTTTTTAAGAAGTTAGTGTATTGTTGATCACAATAGTGATATATATATATATATATAATTCTAACCTAAATAATGTTTATTAATTTATAAGAAATAACAGCTATAAAAACGAAACGTGGAGAGATCAAGAAGACAATTACACAAAAGAAAGAGGAAGGTAATTACAGAGGAAAGAGTGGATTGACTTGACGTGAGAAATGTGTATATTGACTCGATTTGAAAGAAATCGGGCAAAATTTTGTTAAATAAAGAGAAAATCGGAGAAAATCGGAGTATTCCTCGATCTATCTGTATTGATTTGACTTCGCCGAAAAAATCGGGCAATTACACAGAAGGAAATTGCAAGGCAATTACAGAGAAGGAGAAATGAGTGTATTGACTTGAATTGAAAGTAATCGGGTGAAATTTTTCTTCAATGAAGAGAAAATTGGAGGATTTTCCTCCAAATCGTGAACTGTCCATATTGACATGATTTTAATGGCGAAAAAATCGGGGGAATTTCCTTTCATCTCTGTGCCCCACCACTCAATCGTCGAAAAGTGAAAAACTACCATATAAAACACTGCGGGGAAAACGAAAGATGGAGGAAATCGCAAGGCAATTACACAGAAAGGAGTGTATTGACTTGACTTGACTTAATTTTCTTTAATGACGAGAAAAATGGAGGATTTTTTAAAGCGTCCTCTCCAGCGTGAAATCGCAATGCAATTAATTACACAGAAGGAAATTGCAAGGCAATTACAGAGAAAGGAGTCTATTGACTTGACTTCAGAGTAACGAGGGGAAATTTTCTTTAATGAATGCGACTTGGACACGTGTATATATATATGTGCCACGAACATACAACTCAGTCTTTGAAAGAGTTTGTAGAGAGGGAGAAATGGATCTTCTTCTTGTGATATTATTGCTTCTGTCTATCTATCTGCAGCAACTTCTATTAATTACTCAACTCGGGAAGATGCTTTATATGACCACATGGCCGGTGGATTACTCAACGCAAATTGATTCTGAACGCCCACGAGAGAAAGGATCTCGATGCTCTCTTATCGTTCAGAAATGCCATCACAGGAGATCCTGATGGCGTCCTCTCCAACTGGACGGAGGAAAACTCGGAGAATATATGCTCCTGGTATGGCATTCGCTGCAGACGACACACCAGAAGAGTGGTCGGCATTGACCTCTCTAATAGAAGATCTTATTCGGATGGAAAACTGGTCATGATAGAGGGTCAGTCGTTGGAAGGTAATCTTTCACCGTCTCTCGGCAATCTCTCAATATTGCGCAGTTTCAATATTTCTGGTAATGAATTAACTGGAGGTATTCCACCCGAGTTTGGCCGGCTTAAAGCGTTGCGAGCACTTGACCTAAGACAAGAATGAATTCTCAGGCAAAGTACCGCGTCAATTGGGTAATTTGACACAGCTTACACAACTCTGTATTTCTGGCTTTAATATGTCCGGTTCTATTCCTAAATTCATTGCCAATTTGACCAAGTTTCTTAAATGTATAACAATTAACTACTTATTTCTTAAATGTATTTCTTAAATCTTAAATGTATTTCTTAAATCTTCGTATTAATGTATTTCTTAAATCTTAAATGTATTTCTTTATGCATAACAATTAATGTATTTCTTAAATCTTCGTAAGTTTCCCAATTGAATTGTTGTATTGAGGCATGATACTTCTATCAATAACTACTTATTCTTGTTGAAAAAGTTGATTGAATTGCATTTGAACAAGGGGAGTTGTTGAGCAACAAGTCCCTCCCAAGAAGGGAGATACTAGCACGTGTAATAGCTAGCAGTAACAATAGTACGTGTAAAGATTGACATTGTTAATTTTAATCTGAGCATATGGCTCACTGCAAATAACTGCAAGCAAATTGTACTAGTAAATTGAGCTATCTCTTTAAGATTTTGAGTGGATTAGCAGAATTGGAAAGCCAGTTGTACTAGAGCTATCTGTTTTCATGAAGAGAAGATGAAAAATGAATACTCTCACCTATCATGATTAACTTTTTACTAAATATTGATAAGCGGCTTGGAATCATGTAACTTATACCTCTTCTTTTGAACTTTTGAATATGGTCCATGTGATATTTCAAAAGTTGACTTCAACTAGCCTTGTTTAAATAATGGTGATCTAAGCCTCACATCTTCATGGAGTTTGTTACATACTCGTCTTCGTGAATGTGAATAGCAAGTGCCTATCATACTCATACTTTCTCAAGCGAATGGAGGTATTGCTTATACCAATGTGAAGGGCGAGTGAAGATTTGAGTTCGTTCTAGTGAAATCAAATGGAAGTATCTCTAATATGAATTTGAAGGAGGGTCACATTTTGTGTTCACTGTTGCGATTGTGAGGTGGAATTTTGGGCTCACCTTAGCGATTTTGAACATTCCTCCGAGCACGATAAGGCTAATCAAATAAGAAGCAATGTATCTTTCGTAATAGATGGAAACATATAAATTGGCTACACTGAACAATTCATCAAGAATAAATTGGCTCAATATAATCCATAGGATGTGTACGAAAACCAACAATGGGAGCACTGTACAACAATGTCTCTATTTGCATAGTCATTTTAGTTGATTTACCATTAACCTGGACAAGCAAAACATGTATGCTCTTAGACCTGGTTAGGAACGGATGAAAATTCATTAAAAAGAAAGCTAATTATAAACTACTACAATACAATAAGAAGGAAACAAACCAAGATTAAATGTGCTCACTTGTCATAATAAAAAAATTATTTATTTTTATATAAATAAAAAATATCTCCAACACATATAACTGCATGTTTATTACATTTCCTAAAAAATTATTTTGAATATAAGTATTCTTCTAAATCTCTAATTGTATGTAGTTAACCCTGTATTGTATTACAATATATATATATAATCATTCATTATGTTTCCACAATGGGAGTGCTAATTATCACAGTCCTGTTGATGGGTCCTAAATCCCTTTAACTCAACATCATGAACCAAACCCACCACTGAGGCCCAATTAGACTCTACGGCATTTAATGGTGGAATGGTTCTCTAGATCTTGCGATCCGGCCAATTAATCGATGGTCTTTATGTTTTCTTGCGAAAGTTTCTCCTTCAGTTCAGACGTTCTTTTTTGTATTTTTACTTAGGTGGGACTGATATAAGATGAAAGTTGGTATAAACCAACTAGGTCAAAAAAAAGGGAATAGGTTTTAACTACTGGAGAAGAGGTTGAGCTTGGGATAACCCTTTACTCAAGCATGCCGACATCGATTGTCTACCACATGCCTAGTACTAATACGTTAACCGTGTGAGTATTGCAATTTCTAACTGAGATACAAATTATCAGAAGAAAACATGCATGTGATAAATAATGGCAACTAAAATAATTCACTTAACTCTAATCATCCATCACATAATAACACAAAGATTTATTTTCATCATTAAAGAAAGAACTGTAAAACATTGCATCAGATAACTTATTAATAGATTTAATAGCTCTTACTTGTTACTGCATCCATTCATGAGACAAAATAGGAAATAGTTCTTCTCCACATCCAATCATACATGCATTTGATGAAAAACACAACTTGTCTCTGGTCCAGAAGGACTTCTCCATTAAAGGCAGCTCCGAAATAGTTCTTAACAAAACAAAAATGAGAGTTTCTTGCAACAACCATCGACCCTTGACTAATTGGTCGATGCACTTATTTATAACATAAAATTAACTAAAGATAGCAACTAATGTGCAGATAAACAAAACAAAATTCGCCACGTGGCGTTCTCTCCTATGAATTTTTCTAAGAGTCATCTCAAGATATCACTTAAGAGGGTGACTCTTCTCGTACTCCGACCACTTAATGAATAGATCTTCGCAGGTGTTGGAGTATGGGAATCTATGTTGTTCCATTGGGGTCGAGTGAATATCTCTTATCTCTATCGCATGTGCCTGATACTTGACTATATTGGCACTCAACTATTGCAGTATGGCCCGAGATTTGATCGGGTGTTCCATAAATTGTCGCACCTGACCTGGCGTCGTGTCTATCACCTTTGCTATTTCTTTTGCCTATGATGAATCTTGCTCGATGTGTGATTTGACTATGTCATGCAAGTCGACAAAGTCATCGGGCATGCCAAACTCGGGGAGTTTGATGTCTTTCATCACCCGATTGATCTTGATCCAATTTTTCTCTCACTTGGCCCATTTCTCTTGGATTTCTCGGTGAGGTTCCTGAGACATTTTTGCCCAATACTTGGCCTATTTCTTTATTCGATCAAGGATGCTTTCTTTTAACACTCGAATGTCCTATTCTTTTGTGTCTCGACTCTATTGGACCGCACAGATGTAGTCGACCCTCTCCACGGTCTTTTGTGTTTTCTCGTACCATCGCTCCATTTCTTTGCATGTTGCAAGTGCCATGAGGGTGTCTTCCTGAAGCTCGACTATCCTTGCACCGAATAGGTGACGTTCATCTGTAAACTTGTTGTAGGCCTCCTTGAATTCGTTCCTTAGGTACACCAGGACCTGTGTGGTGTCCTGATAGTATTTTTCCAAGTGGTGCAAGTGTTCCAATTCCTTCAGAGCAACGACCATCTCCTATTCATCTCTTTTAACTCTGTCCAAGGTGGCATCTGTAATTTCCATCCCTACACCGATGAGTTCAGACGTCTTAGCATTCTCTGTGTTGATCAGAGTTCCTTTGTAGTGATGAGGATGGAGCGATCTAAAGTGATCCTCCTCTTCTTAGTGGTCCTCTGGACGATATCCTTCCTTTTCTGATCATAAGCTATGGCATGTATGTCAGCTACTTCGTCCACGTGTTTGGGGATTTGCTGATCTCCCCAGGTGAGTGTATTTCCCAGACTTCTGATTGTATAGAATTGTTCAAGACTAGGTTCTTGAACCTCATCCCTGTGTTCTAAAGGCCCGACTTTTGTCTGTTGCTCATTAGCGGTTTGAGTACCGATTGAAATAGAGGCGTCGGGGGTGGGCTCGGTACTTACTTGTTCATCGGATGTTGAGACATCGATTTCCTACTATGGGGCTTCTTCCTTTGGCTCGTCCGACTCTGGCTTGTCCTTTGGACTGTCTGCTTGGGTCTTCGGTGCATCGGGAAACTTAGTGTCTAGGACACTCTCGGCTTCTTGTTCTTTTTGCGGAACCTCCTGAATTTGGGCGTCTAGAATAGAGGATGATGTCTTCTCTGGCCCCTTTTCTTCTTCGATATGCACATGAGTCAAAAGAGATACTTCTGGGCTCTAATCATCATCATATATCTTTATCATCTCACTTAAGGGGTTTAACGCATTGGTCCTCCCCGATGCTTCGACAGTCCTTGGCTGAGCCGAAACACTTGTCGGCGATCCGGCCGGTGGCATTGCAAACTCAAGGTTATCTATCCCAGTAATCTCATCAAGGTCTATGAATTTAGGGCCGCTTGGGCCCGTCTAGCTTCTATCCGGATTGTGTTTAGGGAGCCTTTCCATTTTTAGGACGTCTAGGTCTTCTTGCAGCTGATCAATTATCCACTACACATGTTATAACATGAGTAACCCCCTCTCCCACATGCCCTGAGCCTCAGGGGAACTTCTATCTTGCACTGGGGTTACCCGAGGAATCTCTGTTGTTTCGGCCGCTACCTGGGGGGATTCTGCTACTTTGACTACTATCATTTATTCCTTGGTCCCGAGGGCCCCTTGAGTGGATTGTTCTAGGATTTTTTCCTGTTCATCTAGACACATGGCTCTAAATGTGGTCATCTTAGGGTCGGCCATCCTTTCCACAACTTCATCCCAATCTTGAGCATTTTCTGTGAAGACCTCATCTTCAAACTTGTCATGGGCGTATGACCAGTAGGATGACACTTGCGATGTGTGCTTCGGGACAAGACACTTTGGGTCATGCTTGCGGAAACGACTGGTCTAGAATCGAAACTCCAATTGGCTAAGTCCTTCTTGCTTATCTTGAGCGGTGTCGTTTACTAGGTAGAAACCTATATGGAATCCATAAGGTATAAATGCTCGCTTCTTATCTTTTACCAGATTAGCGTTGTAACCTTGTAGGATGGTCTGGTAACATATTTCCCCCACAACAAGCTAGTCAGGGACATGTGTTGGCCAAAGATGAGGTGCTCTAGTGGCCCTGAATACCCTAATGTAGGTATTGCGTTCATCTAGATACCGGTGGCCAACCTTTTCTATCACCTTTTTTGTAGCAATTGATAGCCTCAGACACTCTTTATTGAAAAGAATAAAATGAATGCACGCAATGAATTCATCACAGATAAGGGACTAGGATTTTTTGTACCCGTTCTCCCATAAAATGTCGAAGTAAACATGGACCAGGAGTTCTGAGGCGTGCCAGCTCAATTTCATGCCGACAAAGACATTTTTGGCGCATATGACGTCCAGTAGATACGAATCCATGTGAAAGGATGGAGTCTCTCCTTCTTTCGGCGTCTGAGTCTGTTGTATGCAGATGCTCAACTGCTTTGAAATGATGGATCCCCAGTTGAAAGCTCTCCCATAAATGGCCACTGTGTAAGCTAGAGGCATCCATGCCTCTGAAAACCTGGAACAATCTTTCTCCCCATACAACTGGTAGATGAGGGCCATTAGATAGATATACGACTCCCTTAAGTTGGTCATCTGGTACCAATCGGAGGTCCAATTGGTATATTTCTTATCCTCTCTCCACCATGAAGCCATCACTCGGCCAGTGTCATGGCACTCGTAGAAGTTTACAATGAAATCGGTGTTCAGTCGCTCCCCTGGGTCTCTAAGCTTGTAATAACTCTACGCCTCTACCAGAAGGGAAACCTCGACACACTCTCCATCGACGTCATTAATCAGACATTTTTGTGTGTCTGTGTGGTTGATAAGCCACTTTAGGAGTTCTATGCAGGGGAACATTGGAGTTCTACTCGCCACCATGTGCAAGTATGATCTTTGAATGTTCGGAAAGACCTCATCATCGATATTTCTCATATTGGGGTTGTTTTGCGGGATATATTCCGAGAATTCTTCCCGACTGATCTTCTTGAAGAGTTATCCCCAGTGCGAGAGTATCGCCTTGGTCCCTATGCTTTCCTCCATGTCTCCAAAGGCCGGAGGTTGAGTGGAAAACTTTTTGGTGGAAGTTCTGATGACTGGTTCCAGCCTTGGGGAAAATTCTAGTTGTTTTGCGACCACTGGGGAAGAGCCTTCTCCCACCTTGGTTTCTTTAGCTTTGACGCTCTCAAAGATCGCCTGGTGGTTGGTTTTATTGGAGGCATTGTTCCTGCAAACGAAACAATCTTTTAGGGCTGGTGTACAGAGCGACATTGGATAAAAATGTATATACGAAATGAAAACACAGACAATCCAGACTTGTACATACCTGTAATGATTGCTAAACCTTGTAGTTTGATACTCATGGGATCTCGGAAGCTTTTGAATTGCTCGTCTCACTCCTCTGGATGCTCTGAAACTCATTTTCATGTAGAATGGTCTTGTTTACAGTGGCTTAAGAGAATTTAAACGGGGAAGAACTTACCGTGTCATATCAACCAATTAATTCGGGTGATAAGTGAAATTCGAACAAATCTACCGCTGAATCTATGCAATTTAATTCATCATGGGTTGACGGCGAAGGCGTGGAGGGTGAAGTGTTCTATCGGTAATTTCAAACGACTGTTTTGATTCACACACGAAGTAGTAACTAATGCGAGATTTCGCATTAATTAACCTCTTAAAAGATCAGAATCTAATTGTATCTAGCGCTAAAATGTCCCATCGTGTTGCTTTCCTAGTGGGCGGATCGAGGATCGGGGATGTGCTATGGATGTTTTCGTTGATATCCTTCTGCGAAAAACCTCCGACGCCGATTGATTTCATCGTACGGTGCTTATGTGACCAAACTGGCTTAGGACACGTGACAATGAAGACTAGTGACTTAACTTGCGAGTATTTAGTCAGAGTCGGGACTTTCTTCAAGTTGTGCATTCTTAAAATAAACTTGGGATTGTCAATGCCAAAAAGGTATCGGGGATCGACGCTCGGGGATAAACGTATTGCATAATTTTTTTTGGGTTAGCGTCTTCGAAAAATTGTCGATGCCGAAGGTGATCGATTGTCGGTGATATCGTTTCCTTTCCTTTAAAACGTTACTCCCTTCGCCTTTTGCTGATGTCGAAGGGGATTGGCTGTCGGCGAACTCCGTATGTGGTACTTGTCGTGAAACAAAACTTCATTTTGCCGATACCGATGAATATCGACGCTCGACGACTAAGATTTTCCGAGTGATTCCTTTTCACCCTTAACTTTCTTTCGATGTCGAATCTTGAGCGCGTCGGGTGAATTGTTTTGGTAGGAAATTCCTAAAGTGTTAGTCCCTTTTAATTTATGGATTTAGACAGACCTGAATAGCTAATGAGCGTTAAGAGAACAAGCAAATTCAAAACATTTATCAAAATAAAATCGAATTCAGATCGTGCAAAATCGAGTGGTACCCAAAAAGTGAAAAATTGACATAGGCTTTTTAGGGTGTGTTGAGTGCTAAACAAATGGCGACTTACTGCACGAAAACATAAATTCTGTTCCTTCCTCCGACTCTACTGATGCAAAATTTGATTAGGAACTTAACTGGTTTTCATCAGAGCTTCTTTTACCTTTGCATTTGGAACTTCCTCGGTTGATGCATCTGGACCTACCTGTGGGGTTTTTTTTTTTTAAACCTTTATTCCACCTTCTTTTCCTATAACCTTGAATCACGCCTTCTTTCGACAAGAGTCTAGTAAAGCATTCACTGGCACTAGGCCTTTTAGTTACCTTCATTCATTTGCTACGGTGTTGCTCCGCTGCCAGCGTGCATCCATAACCCCGACAGAGTCACCCTAATGTCACAAACCTATAGCCCCGACGGAGATATCTGCATACCCTCTCCTATGATGTTCTCATTTGGAAAATTTTCTTTAATGAAGAGATTCCACACTTTCTTTTCATCGCACACACCCTCCCCCCCCTCCAAGTCAGTCGTCTACAAGTCGCACGTTGTCGCTCGGCTTCTCGAACAAGGTTTTGCTTGACTTGACTTGACTTCAATCCTCTAACAGTACATGAGTGTTGGAATTAGGTTTCAATAAAGTGATTCTACAATTTACGGATGCTTTCCTTTCTATGTGCCACCAACTCCACATTTCCAATGAGACTTCGACACGTCTTCTTTATTAGAACCGCTAGTGTATATATATATGTGTGCGCGTAGGTAGCCACGAACACACAACTCACATTCTTCTGGTGATATTATTGCTTCTGTGCATGGCTTCCTATCTACCTGCAACAAATTCTATTAATTACTCAACTCGGGAAGATGCTGTAGCGTCATTCTGATTCTGAACGCAAATTGATGTTATCATCAATGGACGCCCACGAGAGAAAGGATCTCGATGCTCTCTTATCGTTCAAAAATGCCATCACAAACGATCCATTTCGCATCCTCTCCAACTGGACGGTGGAAAACTCGGAGAATATATGCTCCTAGTATGGCATTCGCTGCAAACGACACACCAGAAGAGTGGTCGGCATTGACCTCTCTAATCCAAGATTTTATTCGCAATATGGAAAACCGGTCGACGTAGAGGGTTGGTCGTTGGAAGGTACCCTTTTACCGTGTCTTGGCAATCTGTCATTATTGCGCAGTTTCAATATTTATGGTAATGAATTAAGTGGAGGAATTCCACCCGAGTTTGGCCGGCTTAAAGCGTTGCGAGAAATTGACTTCAGCAACAATTTTATGAACGGTTCTATTCCAGCGGAGTTAGGCTTGCTTCATAAACGATATTTCGGCTCAAGACTACAACAAATTCTCAGGCAAAGTACCACGTCAATTGGGTAATTTGACACATCTAAGACTACTCTGTATTTCTGGCCTTAATATTTCCGGTTTTAATCCTAAATTCATTGCCAATTTGACCCAGTTGACTTACTTAGATGTCTCTTTCAACAACATCACTAGCATAGCTGAAGACATTGCTAATTTGGCTAAATTGACCTACTTAGATCTCTCTCAAAATAGATTTACTAGTAGCATTCCGAAAACCATTTTCAATTTGACCACGTTGTCCTTCTTAGATCTCTCTCGAAATAGATTTACTAGTAACATTCCTAAAGCCATTTTCAATCTTGCCAAGTTGATTTACTTAGATCTTTCTCAAAACAATCTCACTAGTCACATTTCTAAAACCACTTTCAATTTGACCAAGTTATCCCACTTAGTACCTAAAGCCATTTTCAATTTGACTCAATTAAGCACACTACATCTTTATTCAAATATGATCATTAGTAGTATTTCTATAACCCATGTTAATTTGAGTAAATTGGTTATGGATGATAATAGGCTCACCGGTAGCATCCCTAAAGCCATTGCAAATTTCAAGAAGCTTGAAGTCCCATCTCTCTCAAACAACAATTTTACATGGACAATTCTAAGAGCCATAGGAAAACATCATTCATTATAGTTTGTATATTTAGATTCAAACAAATTCACTGGAAAAATCCCATATAGCATAGGTCACTTAAAGGATCTTATGACTCTAAACATAGAGACTAATAGTTTTCTTGGTAGTATTCCTAATAATATTAATGGTTTGGTTTCACTTCATTATTTATCTCTATCAATAAACAACTTGGATGGACCTATTCCTATCATGTGCACCTACCCTTCTTTACTTTATTTCACAACTTATTCTAACAACTTTTCTGGGTCTTATCTTCATCATTGGTCAATTGTACTAATCTTGAAGTATTAGATTTAAGGAATAATGGATTCACACGTGAGCTTCCTTCATACCTTGCAAATTTTGTTTGGTTGGGAGTTTTAAATGTTGGCCACAATAATATCCATGGTAGTATTCCTCAATGGATCACAAATCTCACCAACTTGTCTGTGTTGGAATTATCCAACAATAGATTCAGTGGAAGAATACCATATGATCTTGAAAAACTCCATAGATTTAGAAATGTTTCGGAAATGTATGAGTATGATTCTACAATGGAAAAGCACATGTATGAGTACTTATCCATATGTCTCACCATCTTAATGTATGTAATATCACTTAATGGCATAGCATTTGAATGTCATTTGTCCATATGCAAGCCTTCATGTATCAGTATATATGCAATGTCACTGAATGGTATAATGTTTGAATGTTGGTAAATTAATGTCATTGAATGATATAATGTTTGAATGTTGGTAAATTACTTTTCCATAAGAATGTAAAATATAATTAAATTTATTTTTTTGTTTTTTTGTTAATTATTAATATATAAATATATAGGTGGAGTGGAGATTTAGACTCATTTTAACCTTATATTATCATATTTATTGAATTTTTTTTACTATTGAAAAACATTGTAATGATTAATTTAATAAATGTGAAATATGAATGGAGAACCTTGTGGAACCAATTAAGATCCATCTTAACTCCTGATCTATTAAGTGCTAAGTGGGATCAAATCTATCAAGTGCTAAGTGGGATCAAATCCATTTTGAGGGAGCAAAAGTTGAGGAAAGTTCACACCTCAACGAATTTGATCCCTTTTGACAATTGATAGATCTAGAATTAGGATGGATCTATGCTTGGTTAGAGACCATAGATGATTGGATGCCAATTCATGTCATCCTAGCATATCACTCTCATGAGTGCTCTCTTTGTCTACTACTCTTGGTTTATGTAAATGATTTATGATGATATCAACGAAAGAACATAACTTAGTGATGTCTTACATTACATACAATTTTTTAATGCTTTGGTCAATAATGAGTGTTTTCATTTTCCAACTCGCGTGTTTTCATTTTCCAACTCGTTACTACAACGGTTGCAGAACATGTAATCTGTAATATATTTATGTTTCATATATAATAATGTGGGTTTTTCATTTTCCAAATCATAATGTATTCAACAATTAAGTTGCATAGTTTCATATATAATTTTGGTTTTTCATTTTAGAACTCGTGACCTCAATCTTAGTCAAACATTTATTCTGTATACCATGTAAATAATATACTACATAAATGAATCAAAATAAACCACAAATTTGTTCCAAAGGAAAAGTTAACTTTATTACAACTTTATGTGCAAAACTATTACACAAAGACAACAATATGTGAAGATTCCCTTGAGATTGATGTAATCCACTCACATGCTCGTTATATAATTATGAGAGTAAGTAATATTTGTTGGGGTAAGGTATTTATATGCATAATGATCATAATGTGTGTGGGATAACATTGGAATACTTTTTGTTGTTGTTAATATTTTATTATTTTTTTTAAAATGTCATGTGTCAACCCTACTTTGAACATAGAATTACACATTTCCTTTATGGGTTGTAGAAAGAACCTCAAGTATTTTCTAATAAGTCAATGAAATTGTATGAGAATAAGATCACTGAATAATCCATATACATAACGATTAATGAAACTCTCAAGTCTTGATAATTTCCCAAGTTTATTCATTGTATTGAGAGATGAGTCTTGCTATTGAAAATGTTTTGAATTGTATTTAAATTAGTATAGAAATGGATTTAGCATATTAATTTTAGATCATTAAATATGCATTAGTATTGATTATGTAAGGAAATATTAGTTTTATATATTGAATTAAAAAATTAAAAAAAAATGTAACTATCTAATTAAATTTAAATTTGTATACAATTTAAGAAATTAAAATAAAAACTAAAAATTAATATTAATAAATATATAATTAAATATGGCCTATGTAAAAAATAATAAATATTAAAGTATAGTTTAGATATTAATGGATATTTTCCTTGAATTAAGTCTCAATTAATTAATGATATAAAATTAGTTAATGATATAAATTTCACTTGGTTGAGTTGTTTATGTCAACATATTTGCAATGAAGTTAAGTCATACAAACTAAAAAGTAATGAAAATTCTATGATTTTTAATAGCAATATTATTTAATAGATAAATGAAGTTTTAGTTGATTTATTAATTTGAAAATAGGACTAATTTTTTATTTTATTTTTATATTTATAATTTTAAAATTTCCATAAAAATATAATTAAAAATAATTTAATATGGTCCAAGTTAAATTTTATCTTAAGTTAATTTAAATAATTAAAGTATGTCTGAATCATAATAAATTATAAAGTAGATAAATTATTTAGTTGTATGTACGTTATGAAAGTGGTAAAAGTGATACTATTAAACAAATTTCAAATTACCAAGCTTCATTCTCTTCCGAGGATTGGATAATTGACTTCACACATAGGGTTAGATCATTATTTAAAATGTTGATTATCCTCAAGCATTCCAATCCATTGTAATGTAAAAAAGACTTTAGTTTACTCAATCAAATCCATCCATGCACTTTTAAATTGACCCAAAGGAGCATTGAATATTTTATTTATTTTACCATACAAAAATGTTGATAATGCCTAACATGAGAATAATTTGAGAATAATGTATGTTGGTAGTTGCAATCACCTTAACATAACTTTGACAATAATCCAGTTGGTCTTGATGATCCATTTCATTATTATCTACTCAAGTCTTTGAATTGAACTATTTTCCAAATATCTTGAGAGAAGGCTTGAAATATAAAGACATTGTTTTCAAATTTAAAAAATAGCTCTAGTTGAATCTAGATTTAGCTCATGTTTTCTAACCACTCTTATAATGGATTGGGGTTTTCTCAATAAAATATCATTTTAGCATTTGTATGTTGGAGCATGGTGCCATAAAAATGTGTATTAGAACTCTAGTGCATTTTTTTAAGACTTATGATGATCTTATCTTATGATGAGAAATGTATTGTTTGAAAAATGGGATCATTAATTAGTTGAGTATCTTCTTGGCTTATAAGTGGATATCTTCTTATGATGCATAGACCATATTTTTTCTATATAATATAGTCGATGACATGTGTTGCAATAACATAATGTGTTGGATACTTGTACAAAATCTTATCTCATAGATCAATATATCCCAAATTCTTCAAATTTGACACCATTAATAAATAGGGACATTGTCGTATTGGAAAAGAGTTTTTACGGGGGTAAAATAAAAACACTCATAATATGTGATGTGCGAAATTCTACTTTTATGAATGGGGCATGAATTTCGCTATTTTTTCACTCTTTTAAAATGTTATACAAGAAAAAGATTTATCATCCTCTATCTTTAAATATTGCTCTGTAGATTATTCAAAGCTCCTTCACTCTATTGCTATTCAATATGAAATTAGCTAAATACTCGAAAAATGTAAATTGTATGCATAACTAAATCCTTCACTCTAATTTTGGACTAGACCATAAAACCATGAACAAATAATGACTATTGTGGAGTACCTTTCAAAACCACAAACTTAATGTCAAAATTCATCACTTTAAAATATTAGAAAGCACACATATTAAGTTAAATAGGCTATGGAACATGGTTGTTAATAAAGCACTCACCACACATCCATAACCATTCTAATCACATTCCACCTTCAAGATGGGGCTATAAGGTAATACAAGTAGTTGTTATATGTGATATCCTTCAAAATTGCCAAAACACTATGTATAAAGACACTAAGTTAATCAAGATCTATTGTATTATTTGAAATTCTACCACATTTTATATCAAATGATTATATCAACAACACAAGGTATTCAAAAACTCATGAAGCATTGTAAAATAAAAATATCATTGAAGCATGTTTGAAATGTATGCTATTAAATGGTGCGTATAACATATTATCTCATTTCAGCAACAAATGTAGTTGATGGAGGAGAGAAGAGGATTCTTCCTTGTATGTACCAAATACATTATAACCAACACATATTTGAAATCAACATGTAGACATTGAAGATTATATTTATTCAATTTTGTAGTACATGGATTTCACATCTTTGCAATCAAAGAATAAAGATAACCTTGGGGCCTCCTAACATCGTACGATGGATTATTGGCATTGGATTTTCCCCATTATTTAGCCCCTTGTATAAGTCTAGATTTATGAATGTGTTTACCCCATTTGATGTCTAGATCTATGTAATACCCCCTTTCTTATTTTCTTAGGTCATACTTATTTGGTCTTCTTTACTCCTTGGTGGCTTTCTTGGCTAGACATTCTCCATCTTTTAAATCAACCCTGAAATTCATGTTTGATTTTTTCTACTTGGGTTAGCTAGATATGAATTCTTGATATTCTCAACACTCACATATCCATTTTGGGTCCACATAAGGATTGGAAAGGTAAAAAATTACCCCCCTTCTCCCTCTTTCTCTTTGGTGCCCCATCTAGAGGTTTTAAGAGTAGATACACACTTGTATCCCATGGATAGTTGGATTAGAAGGATTTTTTCAAGTACAAAACCCACCATTACTACATTTTGGGTAAAAATCCGATTTTTGATGTGACGTTTCCCGAAAAAAACATTTTTAATGTCTTAAATTAGTGAAAATAGGTGAAATTTGTCTTCTTCCCCCCCCCGCCCCCAAAAAACATTGCTTAACTAAAAATAGAGTAATAAAGTCGGTTAACAAACATTTTATACATCTCTTAATCAATGTTAAGTGTCCATAATCATTATTTCAGTATACCAATATATGTAATATTGATTGTACGTCGATTAATCAACGCTTGCAAGAATTTGTTGGGTTGATTAGTATTTTATGCTTTCGACATGTTTGTTGATAAAGTTTGTTTCCACATTTTAAAAGACATATTTGCAAAAGAAATAAACCCTATTTTTTTTCTAAAGAGTTGTGTTGAGACCTCATCACAGCCTAAAATTTTGCATAAATTTTGTGTACGACTTTATATTTTTCTTGAAATGTTGTTCTTTCCTTATTATAAAATCCATTTTTCCTTCTAAGTTAATGAAGTTCTTTGAAAAACAAGTTTTCATTTTTCCTATCTTCCTTGCCATAAAAAACCCAAAAATTTCTAAATTAAAAATTCATCAACTAAGTCTTTTGAAGTTCTCATCGAAGAAATTTTAAACTTTCATCAAAACAGTAAGTCCACTTTGTGCCCCAATAAAAGTTAAAATTCACTATGATACACTTTATGAATTGAAGGTCACTTCAAACTTTCATTTACAAAGAAATTAAAAACTTCCTTTGATTTTCGATTTTTCGAAAGTGAAAATTGTCTCTGATCATCAAAGCATAACTCAAACTTTACCACATTAAAAGTTTTAAAACACGCCAATGAAAAGTTGAAATTGCTTCAATGTAATGTTTATCGGGATGAAATTAAACTTTGTTTTGATTCAAAGGAAATTTTGCTCCAATGAAAAGTATGTTATTGCCCCCAATAAAATTGTAAATTTATCCCAACGAAGAAAGCGTTGAATCACCCTTGATAGACTTTTCAACATTTTTGAACTTTCCAAATCAGAGTGAAAATGAACTTTGGCTATAGAATATAATAGGTTTTTACCACCGGTGTTAAATGTAAAGTATTCTCCGATCATTAGAGGAACCATCAAGATTTTCGAATAGCAACTCTCTTGATGAACATTGCATTGCTATGGTTTCTATCTTTTCAAAAAAGTAATTGTTGATTTTCTCACCGATCAAGGCATGTAGTATGGGAAATAAATGCATCACTAGTTTTATAAACTTTATGTCAAAGTGTAGATGTAACTCCAAATAAATTTTAAAGGTTGTTTCGATAGTTGTCGTCATTCATGTTTGGAATTAGTAGATAAAGTGTCTGATTGAAATCAAATATGAAAATATAATAAAATCTGATCAAATATCACATGTGCATAATCCATTTTGATCGATATTTTCAAAAACATTTCTATAAGACTGATTTCACTCGTCCATTCCACTATTACCAAAATTACCAGAATTCTTTAAGTCTCTTGTTGATTGAGAAAATTGTTGAGTTTACAATCTGAGTTTGTTTAAATATTTTATATTTCCACAACAAATTATCATGTCTATTATAGACAACAAAGTTCGTATTTGACTTTTCATCTAGCACTTTGCTTATAATTTTCTGGTCATTAGTGGTTATTGAGTTCTGGTACTCATTAATTTTTCAAGTCTTAATAAATTTTCTCAAATTATCTAAGTAATTTTCAAGAACACATCCTTTTTTAAGTTTATTTTTGAAATCTCTAAAATCACTTTTTTGAATAATCTAGAAACTTAAGGAAAAACATTTTATGTTTAAAAGCATGGTTTTTCTTTGTCAAATTGTTGACTAAAATAGGAAACTTTTTAATATGTACAAAATAAGGAATATTTTTAATGCTAGTTTCATTTGTAATTCTTCAGATAACATGACTCTAAAAAACACTCCTAGAACACCAAAGAGATTACCAAAAGGAATTTTTTTTGACATTGAACCTATTGAGCAAGTTGAGAGTGACATGGAGGTCAATCTAGACAAGCCCCTATTATTTAAATTATAAAAACTTGATGTCGAATTGGTTCTTCTCATATATAAAGATATATAATCCCAAATCAGTTCTCAAATTATTTTCCCCTACTGGGGATAGATATACAGAGGGATTAGGTAGGAGTGTAACGAACCCCGTCGTGACGACACAGGGACGCGAACAAGTACAATATTTTTTTTTTGAAATGTAAGTACAGTAACGCCAATAACACAATCAAGCATCACAACTCGAAAACGAACACAACGACGCTATTCACACAACAAATACACATAACAACCTATAATATTAGCACATCAAGTGGCTTGAAACAACAACACACATGCAATCAGGCAAGAAAAAGAAGGACAACCCACCCGTCCTACCCTGCAATGGTTAGGACCTCCAGGACACATAAGCAATGCTCAAGCCCAGGTTCCCATCGATTTTGACTAAGTAAGGTCTCAAGGCTGACGACTGTTTTGAGGAACAAGGAGGTGTCTACATCCCACCCGACACGACAAGTCCAAATTGACTAATCCAAAGACAACATCAAGATCATACATACTCAACCAACAACAAGCGAAACATGAACTTGATCCTTCGTGGCGAGCTAGGGATAATTCAACATCATGGTTATAATGCAATTTCCATTCAACAAATCATGGTAATCAAGTCATCGTTATCAAGCATCACACGGTCCAAAACCAGGTTACCCTACACACTTATTGTTCAATGCACGCAATGATCCTATCATAAGAACCATGCCGCCACACTTATGCAACATAATGAAATTTAAATGCACTTAATTAAAACAACTTCCTCCATATCAAGTATAGAAATACAACCTTATCGATTGAAAGCATAACTAAATAGGCGACAATGATATGACTACTTCAAAACATATTTCTTTTATGAGAAGACTTCTATCTTATGGTAACCTCATTGCATAAATTAGGCCTTTTAATCCCATGAATGAAAGTCTTAGCTGCTAGTAATTTTTTTTGAAGATTATTCATCGCTAACATTGAAACATAAGCTAGAAGATATAAGTTGAATTGGTCATCTTGCTAGTTTATCTATTACATATCATGAACGAAATTAAACTATCCAATTTGAATACAAGAGAAGGTGAAAGGAATTGATCAATTACGCAAATGTATTAGAGGCAATAAAATCCTTGAACCATCGTAGCATAATAACACATGATAACATTCATAATTCTAAGTTGTGAGAACACATGATAACATTCATAACTTAACAAACATAATTCTAACTACCCGATCATTACGTAAGGATCACTAACTAAAATCGTAGCCCAACTGTTAATTAAAACTGCACACGTCGTTAATATGAAGGTTTCTTAAATAAAATAAACAACGTATGATTATGGAGTGCATAGTGGCAGCCATCATAAAATCATTAGGCAGGGAGAGAAGCGAAATCTTCGCTGAGACAATATCAATTCGCCAGGTGGGGGTAATACACATCAAGGCATTCATTGGTTCGCAGAGAGAGAGAGCAGTCATCACTGACTGTTTCCCTTTTTATCCCGCAGGCCCAGGCATCACGAATTTTGCATGGAGAGGCAAAACGAAGAGAACGAGGGTTCTCTCTGTTCGCAAGCGCACGGGCCTCACGAATTTGGTTTTGTGTGGGCAGTAAAACGTGGCGGAGGCTCATTCTATCAAGGCAAAACAAGAAGGCTACGCAATCACTCAGGATAAACGCCTGTGCCGTTAGATCGCATCTTGAAATAGCATTGTTTACAGCCATGAAAATTGAACCCAACCTTCTACTTTCTGTGGAAGATAAAGTCAGTCACGACGGACTTGTACCAAAACAAAATCTATTGACACGGGTGTAGTAACATTTGACTTGGATTTGGCATGCAAGTTTAGCTAGAAGCACCAACAAGGTGGATCGCTCGCGACTGGCTTCTTAGGGGAGGAACAGGGAAAGGCTCTGATGGAAGCTATCACAAGAAAAGAAGGAACGCCATTCTCTTACTAAAGCTACAGTTTCTTCAGGGAGTAAGGACACATAAAATCCAGACCAGTTTCTCATGGGCTGCTAGCAATCTATTATGACAACCCAGGTTTACAAGGCGACTAGATTCGAATAATGTCGCAATACAATTACAAGAAAAACTCAGCGCAATAAGGAGTTGCGCGGTAAAAATTAATTTAGTTTTGTATATTTACTTAAGGAGTTGCACGGTAAAAATTCCATGTCTATTTAGTTTTGTTTTTTTTCAAAGGTTCTACTTAGACCTAGGTTTTAAATTCATTAAGATTGGTGACAGTTCTTAAGGGAAATTTTGTTATTAAATGTTACTCACAACATTATTCATTTTAAGGTCGGCCAGGTCCTAAGGAGGCATAGTTTTCTAGGTACTAGGTTTATTAACTCGCCACAGTTAAAATCGCGACGTGCCCTTCAGGATGCACTGCGTGCTCCAAGGGTGCCAATTGCCTGCATTCTGATTTTATTTGTGCGATGTGCCCTTCAAGACGCACTACGTGCTCCAAGGGTGCCACTCGCCTCTTGACTGAATTTGGTAGACATCAAACCCCTAGAGTCAATACTCCATCAGGTGAACTTGTGGGAGACTAAGGGCCTGTAAGGAATAAGGATCCTACCTTATTGCGCGTCCCTTAGAATCATCATGAGTGACTATCACAGTCTACCCTCACAACATCGTGGATCTCTCGAACTAGGTAATCGTTAACCTATAGTTCGAGCCACAACGGGAGTGCTAGTAGGTTGCGGCAAGGCTGCTGCCACACCTCTCCCTCAATGTCTCTGGTTGTCGTGCGTGGCCCCTTTACTCCTATGTGAGTCTGGTTAGCAAGCTACCGTCAACCTTCATCCATCAACGAAACATGTCAGCTATACCAATCAACATCATAATATCTAGTCATATGTCACATCTATATATCAAGAACATTCAATCCATAACACTCCACTCCTTGACTCAATCTGGAGTCCAAGGAGATCCATCAATGCCATCAGCATTCTCTAACGTCCAGAGTCCTGCAAACTCAGGAGAAACCAGTCAATAACACCTTTCAATATAAATATAGCAAAAATAACATATCATCAGATCCACAACATCTCATAATCATAATCAAAACAACCAATCGTATAATGAATCAGATCACTTGCACACAAGTGTCCTCAAAGAATAAGTCTGCTCAGTGCTCGCAAGAGCGGGATGTTACAAGGAGGACTACCTTGATGTAGTTCCTCCAAGTGATGCAAACATGAGAAATGTAGATGATATAGTTTTCATCAGCATCAAGATATCTCATCTGCATTACATTGCAACTAAGACTCCCATCATGCCATGTCTTAGAGGCAATCAAGTGGATCATAACCCATATAAATGTTAATACAAGAAATTTTATTAATTATGAAGAGACATGTATTGGGTTATATCAAGTCTTAGAGATTGAAATATATTATAGACTACATGAGCTTGAGAAACACATGATTACAATTTTTGTTGAACAAATCCACACGAAGGATGATATTAAGGAAATCATGACCATCTAGTGGGTTGAGTATAACAAGATATTTGGAAGAACAAATGGAAATATACCATGATAAAATTAAGGGACCCTTATATATCTTCAATGGTTCTCATATGCAGGCCTTGTGAAGAGAAAACAATGTGTGCATTTCAAGGATGCATGGGTACCCTTAGTTTATACTATCATAGCCAATAGCAGTGTTTGCAATTGGGTTGTAATCCTATCCCATTATTTAAATACTAAAAAAGCATAGAAGGCCAGAGCCAAAACTGGAGTTGTAGCTACATTCTACATAGCCTCTTATATGATGGATATAATATGTACTTCCAACTCTTTTTTTGGGTTGAGATGGAATTGACATATGGTAGAGACACCTGTGCATGTCTATTGTCAGGTAGTGTGGGAAAATAAATTATGATCAATTATGTGACCACTTATGATCAATTATGTGACCCCAACCCGTGGATAAAATTAAAAAACTATTAAAAAAAACCTATATCTAACACATGCGCCCTCTAAACCATACGCATTACCTCTTTTCACCGTGCCTCTATTCCAACATTCATCCACTTCACACGGTTTCATATTCCGTCACCTTTTCGAGCTTCCAGTTTCGGGTTACAGTTTTAGATTTCAGCTCAAGGTCGCGGTTGTTCCAGCACTCGGTTCCAACTTCCAGCGTCGGGTCGGGTTGCCACTGTTTGAGATCCGACTTGCGGTTGTTCCAACATTCGTTTCCAGCTTCCAGCTCTGGGTCGGGTCACCGCTGTTCGAACTTCTGGAAACAGATAAGAGTTACGCTTTTTTTTT
>ML778376.1:346024-372008 GCA_009831015.1 Picea engelmannii | reverse complement strand
AGTTAAGAAACTGAAATAAAATTTAACCATTAATAATATTAATTATATAATTAAATATGAATTTTTATGCAATTTAAAAATTAAAATAAGAATTAGTATTAATAGTCATATAACTAAATATGGCCCATCTTGAAACTAATAAAAAGTTAAAGTATAGTTTAGATATTAATGTCATTTTGATATTTTTGTTGAATTAAGTCTCAATTAGGAGGTGTGTGAACTTTTTTGGATATGGGGGGAATTTTTTTCAAAAACCTACAATTGATTCTTGTTGGCCTCTAATGGCGGGTAGTTACAGGCTGGGTCTTAGAGGGAGCCAGCTCGTATTTTGGAGGTTTAAGAGTTCACAGGATGGTGTATCTTTTTTTAGTTTTGGTGGGTCTTATCTGCTCTTTAGTTGTTTTTGTTTGGGAGGAGCTTTCTCTTAGGCCAGGAACATACAGATTTTTAGCGGAGGTATTGTCCATTATTTTGTTGTTTTCTTCATTTACCCTGGCGATTTTGGAGGGACTTGGTGGTGGCTCTCTATTGGAGTGTTTTTGTTAGTGTGATCCACTTGGCAAAGGATGAATGCTCTCCGTTGTTGTAGTCGAGGCTTTTATAACGCATCTTATTGGACGTTGGTGATCATACCTTGTATTTATCATTTCTTAACTGTCTCTCGGGGCGAGTGTTATACTTGACGGGTCACAAATCTAAGCTTCCCTCAGTGGTAGTCAGGTGGCACCCCTTATATCGAGCCAACTAGCTCCATGACAGAAGTTGTCGTTAACACACTTATGAGTGCGGTTGACGAGGAAACTTGGGAAGAAGCTGGGTTGTTTAATGTGCCTGACACTCCATTAAATTCTCAGGTTCCCACTCCTGTAATTACGAAGTTTACCTATGATACTTTGTATTTTTCTGGTGCGAGAAAAACTCATCGAGAGAGTCTAGGAAATGAGCGGTCTGGTCCTTATCTTCTGGGGTGTTCTATTTCGACTGGTGTGAACAAGGATTGGGGAAGTAGTGTGGATTTTAGAACTGGTCATAAGTTTTTATCTACCTAGCAGCTGACAAAGAGGTTGTGGCTTCCTAACCGGGCCCGTCGGAAAATGGTGTTGGGTGACGATTTAGGACTGGCAGAAGCGACGAATCTGGCGATAACAACCCTGGTTGGTAGGAACTCCTATCGTTCACACTATACCACCCCTTTACATACTTGGGTGAAGGTGAATTGGGTGCCTTTTCTAGGGTATACTCCGGAAGTATTCTTCCTCCCTCAGGGCTGGCTGAGCTTCAGGTTTCATTTGTCGGAAGATGTTGAGAAGATACTTGGTAGGATTTGGTCATTTGATATAGGTAGTTTGATGCTAAAGAGATGGAGGATCTCTTTCGATCCTGCATAAGAATATTTTCGTTTTAGGCACTTTTGGATCTTGCTTCACGGGCTTCCATTAAATTTGTGGAATAAGAGAGCGCTAGCTGCCATTGGGAACACTATGGGTCTTTTTATAGCTGTGTATGAAATTTCGTTGTCTGTGCTAGACCGTAAACTTGAAAGGGTATTGGTGGAGGTGGACATCCACTTTGGTTTGTTGGCAACTTTGGACTTTCAGTGGAGGGACCATTATTTTTCTCAGAAACTTGATTACATGGGTATACCTTTCCGTTGTCCCCTTTGTCAAATGACGGGATACCTGAGAAGCTCTTGTTAGGGTTATGTTGAAGAGGAAGAGTTAGAGAACTCTCATCTGCAGAAAATGCAGAGAAATGATTCGCCAAAATTCAACTCGACTGCTCACGAGGTACCATGTCCTGCCTCCTCGGACTCCCCAAATGGTTCGGGATCGGTAACCTTTACTGGTAAGTTAAAAACACACTGTCCTGGTTTTTTTAACTCTCTTACCACTTTGGAAGATCTCGCCTTGGATAATTCGACAATGTCGGGAACTGAGCCTGGTGTTGCTCCATGTGACCCTAATCTAGTCTCTTTGTGGGTTGAGGAGCTTTCTCAAAACATTATTTCCTCGGGGTGGGGATTTGTTCCATTGGGGGACCCTACTTTGGACTCGATGGTTTTCAAACCTGTCATTGGCTCGGTAAGGGAACACACCTCTTGGTCGGAACCTAGAGTGTGTATTCAGGCTTTGGATACACCTTTGGAGGTGGGGGCCTCCACCTCTGTTCCTCCAGTCATTCTTGAGGTATCACGGGTGGGGGAAGCTTTGGGGGGGACTAAGCCTGTTCTTCTTTTTGGCTATCTAGAAGATGACCCTAGTGACTGCTCACTTGGGGAAATGTTGGAATCACTAATTTCTCTCATTCGATAAGTTCACACTTCTGTGCCTCTCACGATCCATCAAGGAAACCATATTTTATCTTTACTAGGTTCTACAGATTTGGTGAACTTTTCAGAACTCTGTTGTGGGGGCACAGGTTCTAGTTATGCTTGGTCTAAAGGATTGGGTCTAGAGACCTCCTCGATCAAGAGGAGAAGTGCCTAGAAGCGGGCTACTCTCTTGACGATTACAACTGTTGATAATTCTACAACTACTATAGACTTTGGGGCGCTTAGAGGCATGAAATTCCTTGCTTGTGCCAAGTCATGATCCTTTTAACCCTTAACATTCGAGGGGTGGGGGGGACCCTAAAAAAGGCCTCCATGAGTAGAGTTTGTAGCAAAGTAAAACTAGATGTGATTCTATTACAAGAGATTCTTGTTGATGAGGAAAAGGCATGACAATTTATGGTCAAATTCGTTCCAAACTGGTATATTTGTGTGGTCAACTCTGTGGGGAATTCGAGTGGGCTACTAGCTGCTTGGGACCCTGAAAAAATCTCTATGGTTCAATATCTTTGTGGCGGGGGCATTATTATGAAATGATTCTCACTTGAAAACAAACAAGAAATTTGTTTCTAAATTTGCATGCACACCTCATAGTTCTCTTCCTCTCTCAGATATTCATTTCTCTCTTTTTCATTGCATACAGTTCGACTACTTTTACAGAGAAACAACAACCTTCCTCTATCACGGCATATTCCTTTTGTTCCTGCTCTCATCATCTGTTACACTCCGCATCTCCAACGCTCAAATCAGGAATCTCAGAACGCTCAAGAGCCATGATTCCAACATTCAGGAACGATGATTCAAACGCTCAGGAATGATGATTCAAACGCTCTGAAACAATGATTCAATTAGTGTAATTGAATCGTAACTAAATAAGAAATCATGAGATGAAGCAGCAACCCTTCGATCAGATTCAGTTTGATCAACATCGTTGGATTATACACGCAGAGGCCTTTTTGACTGTTCAATGCATAACCTCCGAAGTGGTGCCTGGCAGCGGTAGTTCCTTACCCAAAATTTCACTGATGTGACCTTGGATGATGCTCTCATGTGACCACGTGATTGTGGGTGCGACCAAAGGTGGTTTGAGGGAAATCTGCTTTTTGCCCCACAATTCACTACAGAGCTCCACGTGTCCTTTCTCCAAAACAATGGTTTCAATTGCAACCTGCCTTCAACATTTTAAAGTTCATGCACATTCAATCCCTGCAATGCGATGGGACCGTATATATCATGATCTTGACGATTCTCCTAAACTGACGGTTCAGATCTTGTCCTTCCTAAATCAACAGCTACAATTTATTTTGTGATTCGCGCTTCAGGAGTTTCAAATCTCAAACCCTTCTTTCTTTTGTATGCCAATCTTTTGGAGTCAATGATTTGCGGACACCTGTCCTTCTCAATCAAAAGCTCTGCCTCTACTTCGGGAATTTGACTTTTCAACCAGATCAATGGTTCTGTGTCCCCTTTCTCGATCAACGATCGAGATATCCTTTGGGTCTCCAGACTTCTGAAATCTCAAATCTCAAACTTACACTCTGGATCAGTCGGCCCAGATTCACTTCGGATGTTCTAACGCTTGAGATCTTCTTCTTACGATCTGACGGTTGCGATCTCCTTTGGATGATCCGACGGTTGAGAATGTATTTCAGGTCTCTGGCTCTCTGGACTTCGGGGATTTCAAATCTCAAACTGACGCTCTAGATCAGATGACCCAGATTCACTTCGGATGATCTGACGCTTGAGATCTTCTTCAGACAATCTGATGGTTGTGATCTTCTTCAGATGATCCAATGGTCGAGAATGTATTTTGGGTCTTTGGCTCTCCAGACTTCACGGATTTCAAATCTCAAACTTTTATTACGTCACTTGATGAAGTGTCACGAGCCGAGTAGTTGCTACATGTCACTCCCTGACGTGGTCTATCACATGTCCTTGTTGATGTGGTCTGTTGACGTGGTTTTCCACATGTCCATGCTGACATGGTTTGCCACCGTGGTCTGTCACATGTCCTTACTGACGTGGTCTACTGACGTAGATTTCCATGATCTAATGGTCATTGTATGTTCTCCAGATCCGATGGTCCTTATTCATTTCAGATTTTTGGACTTCAGGTATTTAGGTTCTCAACTTGAAAATCTTGAAGTAAGATTTTTCCGAAGCGTAACCTCCTCATAAATTTAGACCTGAAATGAATGTTGTTCATTGATCATGATCTTAGATCGACGACTCAATCTGTCTGCGATGCAACTTTGCCTTGGATTAAATCCAACGACTAACGAGTATTCAGATAATCGAATTCTCAAACCTTGTGACTCGTTTATCCTATCCTTCCCTTAATGTGATCCGACGGCTAGTGGATATTCAGGTGATCGAGATCTCAGATCTCAGCCCTTGCTTATCCTTTCCTTCCACTTAATTCGATCTGACAGCTAACGGGTATTTGGATAGTCGAATTCTCAAATTTTCATCTTATCCTGTCCTTCCACTAAAAAGTGATCCAACGACTGACGGGTATTCGGATAATTGAATTCTCAATCATTTTTCCCTGCTTATCCTATCCTTCCACTTAAAGTGATCCAACAATCAACACAGCTTGATCAGACAGCTGCCGAGGCTTCTCACCTTGAGATTACATTTCCTTCCGATCTTTGATCTCTGCATATTGTTTTCTTCTCCTCCCGAGCTTATGATTTTCCTGTTTTCCATCATCATTGTTGTTCTTGCCATCAATGAAAAGCACACACTTCCTATAAAACATGCCAATAATATCCCCCTTTGGCATTGATGGCAACCCTGAAAGGCTGCACTATTCTTCTTAGACCTCTAGCTGTAACATCCATACAAGACCTTTTCTGCCCCTTTGACATCAATGTCAAAGAAAACATGCTCCCCTTGAGTTGTTGCAGTACTTTTCGGAGGTATCAGATATTCAACCAATACATACTCCCCCTGACAGGATGGACTCTCTTATGTGAGAGAAGGGATGACACTCAACTGCTGACGGAGATATTCAAATGGTGTCTTGGCTAGGGGTTTAATAAAGATGTATGCAATTTGTTCTATGGTTGGAATGTAATGAACCTGAACAATCTGATTGGTGACCTACTCTCCAAGAAAATGGTATTTTTTGGGGATATGCTTGGTCCTGGAGTGAAATACAGGATTCTTTGACATACTAATTGCACTAGTATTATCACAATGAATTGGGATTGGTGAAGTATACTTTACCTCCAAGTCAACAAGTGTCTGAATCATCCACAATACTTGGGTACAATAGGTGGCAACTGCAATGTATTCATCTTCTGTAGTTGATAAGGAAATGGAACATTGCTTTGCTCAACCATGCTACAAGAGAATCTCCTAAGAAGAATGCACCTCCACTCGTGCTTTTCCTTTAATCCATGCAGTTATCCCAATCAACATCTGAATATATTGATAATTGAAAATTCTGATTCCTAGGATACCATAGGCCATAGTTCATTGTTTCTTTCAAATATTTGAATATTCTTTTGACAGCTATCAAATGAATGTGTTTAGGTGCAGACGGATACCTTCCTAACATTCCAACAACATGCATTATGTCTGGATGAGATGTTGTGATGTACAACAGGTTGCCTATCATAGACCTGTATGAACTTTGATCAACACTAGGTGAGCCATCATCCTTGCTTAACTTGCATCCAATGACCATAGGTGTGCTCACTGGTTTAGAATCTTCCATTTTAAACCTTTTCAACATTTCTCTCAGATATTTTTCTTGAGAAATAAATATTCCTTCAGACCTCTGAGTAATTTGTAAACCAAGAAAAAATGGCAGTTCCCCTATCATAGACATTTCAAATTCAGACTGCATGGCAGAAGCAAACCATTGTACCACTGAAGCATTATTACTTCCGAAGATGATGTCATCTACATAGACCAACACAATGAGCAAATCATTACCCTCTGTTTTGATATATAGATTGTTTTCAACTGTTCCTCTCTTGAACCCTTTGTCTTGAATATACTTATCCAGTCTGTAATACTAGGCACGAGGAGCTTGTTTCAACCCATATAAGGCTCTCTTCATCTTGCAGACAAAGTCAGGGTTATCTGACAGTTTGAAACCCTCTGGTTGTTCCATATAGACTTTTTCTTTTAAATCACCATTTAGAAAAGTTGACTTGACATCCATTTGATAGACTTTAAACCTTTTATGACAAGCATAGGAAAGAAATATTCTAATAGCTTCTAATCTTGCTATGGGCACAAATGTTTCATCAAAATCCAGTCCTTCTATTTGAGCATAACCCTTACAAATCAATATTGCTTTGCTCTTGACAACTTGTCCCTGCTCATTCAATTTATTCGTAAAGATCCATTTGGAACCTATGACATTTTTACCTTCAGGTCTAGGAACCATCTCCCAAGTATTGTTTTTCTCAATCTGGTCAAGTTCATCATTCATGGCTTTAACCTAATGGTCATCTTCACTAGCTGCATTAAATTCTTTAGGTTCAAGCAAAGACAAAAAGGAAATTTGAGATTGTTCTGAGACATTATTCAACTGCTTTCTTGTTTGAACTCCTTGGTTTATGTGACCAACTATCTGATGTTCAGGATGATTCTTCCTAATAACTTTGGAGGGTGTCTTTGTCTTGATCTCTTGGTTTGATCCCTACAGAGTATTTGTATCTAACTCTGAGTCTTATCCTTCTGATTCTTGGACCTGTTCATCTCCAGCTTCATCTGTGTCCTCTGTAGCAGACTTAATATTACTGACCTCTCTTACTGGGACTCCATCAACCTTTAAATCAATGCAATCAAATAATTTATACAATCTTTTATTAAAGCATCGATGTCCTTTAATATTGGTAGAATATCCTAAGAAGATGCCTTCATTAGCCCTGTCATCATACTTGCCAAGGTTTTCATTATTATTCTTTATGTAGCACTTACTCCCAAAGACTTTGAAGTGTTTGATTGAAGCAGATCTTCCATACCACAGTTCATAAGGTGTCTTGTCACTGTGTGGTCCGAGGTGGGCTTTGTTAAGAATATGGACTGTTGTGTGTATTGCTTCTACCCAGTAGGTTTGACCAATGTTCTTCTCATTCATCATTAACCTAGCCATTTGTTGAACTGTTATTTTTTGCCTCTCAACTACTCCATTTTGCTGTGGAGTTCTTGGGATTGTGTATTCTCTCTTGATCCCATGTTTATCACAGAATTCCTTGAAATCACTTGACATAAATTATCCTCCTCTGTCTGATCTTACTCCCTTTAACCTGTTGCATGTTTGATTCTCAGTTAAATCCTTAAATATTTTAAATTTCTCAAATGCTTCAGCTTTTTCTTTGAGAAAAGCAACCCAAGTGAGTCTGGAGTAATCATCAATGATAATCATGAAGTATTTTTCCTTCCCTGTGCCTTCCTATATTGATGGTCCACATAAATCCATATGAACTAATTAGAGTGGTTTATTTGTTGAAGTAGAGCTCTTGGATTTAAACTGTGTTCTGGTTAGCTTTCTTACTTGGCAGGGTTTACACACAGAATCTTGTGGCTTTGATATTCTTGGAAGATCTTTTACTGCCTCAAGATTTTTGAGCTTGATTAAGTGATCAAATTTTAGATGTCCAAGTCTCCTATGCCATAACCAACTTTCATCATGTTTTGTTAGATGACACTCTTCTCTATCTTCTTTCATCACATATACATTAATATCTTTCCTTATGCCTTTAGCCACCACTTGTCCTAAGTTTACAAAGTTTATCTTACAATCTTTGGAAGTGAACACCACTTCACATCCTTTGTCACACATTTGACTTACACTGAGAAAATTATGTTTCAGCCCATCTACAAGTAGAACATCCTGGGATTTTCCTTTACCATTACTCAAACTAACCATCCCTTTACCCTAAATTTTACCTGGTTCATCATTTCCAAAGGTCACATTTCCTGCTTTGCTTTTACTTATAGACAAAAACTTATCCTTGTCTGCAGTCATGTGCTTGGAACATCCACTGTCTATATACCAGGGGTCTTTTTGTTTTTGAGTTGAAAGTACTAGACCACATTTTTCACTATCTTTCTTTTTCCATGTGCTAGAATTTCTAGCTAAGGGTTTTATCCTTGGATCTGTTTTGTAATTCTTCAGATGGAAGTTTGCAGCTTTGTGGCCGAAGTTATGAAAGTTATAGCATTCAAGCTCATTATTCAATAGGTCAAATTGATTGGTGCAATTTTGTCTACTCATTGGTTGTTTAGTTCTATGTTGCAACGATTGTTTATTTCTTGATCTCCTCAATTGCATGTCTCTAAACTTAATTTGACAATTTGCAATCTTATGACCAAAATTAGAGCAGTAAAAACAGTAACCATGGAAAAAATTTTGGTACTTGAAGGATGGCCTTCTTCTTGGCATTTGTTGATCCATCTTCTGATATCTTTGTTTTTTATTAGGGATCATCTTGTCTTTATTAGTTTTTGGTGGTAGAGTACTCACATGGTCTGATTGTCTGCTGACTTGGAAGTTGATCATCTTTACTAGCTCTTTGCTTTCTGGTTGTTTGCTGCTTGAACCAATTACATAGCCTAAACCAGTCTTCAACAAAGGAGATCTATGTTTTCTCATAATGTCATTTAGTTCTGTTGAGGCTTTAATGCCTGGAAGATTTTGGAGGTACAATGCTTTAAACTTCTCCATCTCTTTTCTAGTTTTTACTACCTCTTCTTCCAAGTCTTCACATATTGCCTTCTTCTATGATAATTGTTTTTTTAGAATGTCGTATATTTTCTTTGTCTCTTCTAATTCCACTTTTAACAGGGAAAAGGCTTCATCGGGTTTTTTACTATCTATCTCGAACTGTATCAGCAATTGTTTTTTCTTTTTCTTCTTAAATCCGAGTCTAGCAATTTCTTCTAGAGCACTCATCAGTTCTCCTTCCAAGTCAACCGTAACTTTTTCATCATTAACATCACTTTTTGTGCTTTTATTATCATAATAGTCTTTGGCCGTAAGCATAAAGTCATTAACCTTATCTTCACAAGAAGAGTCACTATCTGTGTCTCCTGAAGAGTCATCATGGTTTACACATAAACTTTTTTCTTACCAAATCTCTTGGATTTGTACTTCTCTTCACCTTCAGAGTTCTAGTCATTCTTCTTGTGTGGACACTTATATGCAAAGTGACCTATCTTTCCATAGTTAAAATATTTGAAGGGAAACTTACCTTGGTACTTGCTTGATCCTTTCTTTAGTTTTCTCACAAATTTTTCTTTAATTTCATCAGGCTCATAATCCTCATTCTTATATTCTTTAAATGATGCTTCTCTACAGCTGGATTTATCTTTACCTATCCTCATTTCATATGCAGTCGGTGTTCCTAGAAGTTGATCAAAAGGAATAGCTTTTAGATCATTAAGTTGTTCTATAGCAGAGACCTTTGGGTTGAACCTATTTGGCAGAGATCTCAAAATTTTCTGAACTAAAGAGGCTTCCTCAATTGTTTCACCAAGTCCTTTCATTACATTTATTAGCTCTTCAACTCTCAGAAAGTACTTCCCAATAGTTTCATCCTCTTTCATCTTTAGTTGTTCAAACTATAATCTGTAGGTTTGAAGCTTGGCATCATTTACCTTCTCATTACCTTCATAACTGCTAATGAGTTTGTCCCACATACCTTTGGCAGATTCTAAGTGCATGAATTTTACAAATTCTTCTTCTGCAATCCCACTCAGAATAGCATTCATAGCCTTAGAATTGAAGCTGAATTCTAGCTTGTCATCCTTATAAGTTATTACAACTCGCTTTACATAACCAGTCTCTACCACATCCCATACATCTGCACCTAAATCCATTATGTAGGTTCTCATCCTAACAAAAGTTTGTTTCATTGAACAGGGGGGCCTTATTGGTTGAAGCTCCTTCATGACTAGTCATGTTTAAGCTTTAGGATCTACCCTTAGATAAAAGGAACTAGCTCTGATACCAAATGTTAGAAAACCGAGAGGGGGGGGGGTGAATCAGTTGTTACTATGTGTAAACAATTATACCCATTTTAAACTCATTAAAGAACACTCAATGATGATCACAATAATTTAGGAAAGTAAGCAATAGAGTATTCAACATCAATCACACATATGAAGTATACAGAGACAGATATTCCTGAGGAAACCCATAAAGGGAGAAAACCTCTTCTTCTTAATATGATAAGTACGTCTTTATTTTCTGTACATTATCATTCTTATGAGCAACAACTCATTGTGAGGCTACCACCTCTATTTTACAAGCTGCAACTTGCTGAGAGCACCAACTCTCTAGTTTCTCTAGCACCCACTAGAAGGAAGCACCAACTCCCTGAGTGTTCCAACACCAACTGGATGGAAGCACCAAATTCCAGTCACACAGGCACCAACATGTATAACAGAGAAACATGGTTCTCCCTTGCACCTCCCTACCACCCTTGTTTTTCTGGTTGCAACCAGATGGAAGCTACAACTCCCTATGTTTAAGCACCCACTTGAAACTCCGAGGACAACAATCCTCCCTAGAAGGTGCCAATATGATGTCACTTAAAGTCAGGCGACAATTAGGGTTGAAGGTCACATGTCCTTACAGGAATGTGTGTGGCTTCGAGTCAAAAGCAATACCCACACATGGGGTAGTTGAAAATGTGGAAGTTGTCCTTAAGGAGTACCCAAAGAAGATGATCTACATTGACATTGTGATAGTTGACGTCACAGATGTGTGGGGGATGTTGTTGTCTAGGAAATTTGGAGCAATGTTGGGTGGCACCCTCGAGATGGACCTCACCTTTTTGGAATTGCCTCTGAAAAATGAAGCAATAGGTCGTCTCTTCAATGTGCTAGTAAACGAAATCCACGTGCAAGAAATTACTCACTCCGTCAAAGATGACAAGGCACATAATGAGATCATATAGACTCTTCAAAGGTATTCTCTAGAAGACATGCCTTTCGCTACATAAGAAGATTTTGATCAAATTAAATGGCCCCAAAGGGAAGAATACCAACAACTCCTGGATGAATTCAAAGACAAAGAAGCCGGGATGGCAAAGATATTGAAGAAAGCAAAGGATGACGTACAAATCTGTCCTTCCTAGCAAGAGGTGTTCATAGCAGAAGCCCACCCTCCTCCCTCTACACAATATACCAGGATCGTCCAAGAGACAACCAAATACAAAGTCAGGAAATACAAGGAAGGAGACATGGTGTGGATGTGGGACACCCAAAAAGGAGAGACAACTAATGTTAAAGGAAGCACTCAGTCATGGCTCAGACCCTTCAAAGTCGGAATGGAATCAGTTGATAAATCATACTACTTGTCCACTTTGGAAGGAAGAAGGAACCCATTACCTATCAGCAGGCACCTCCTCAAACCCCACTAGGGTTGGGGGACCTAACCTCATAGGTAAGTGCAGGTAAGTAGGCATTTTTCTATGTATTATACCATTTGCATTGCATGTTAGTTTGCTTTCAAATTTGCATCTTTTGATTGCTTTATTTCAGTCTATATATATATCTATATGTATGCTGGGGTGGAATTACCACCCCAATTTTATTATTGATACTTCTATCAAGATTAAGCAGGTCTGCAGGTTATGCCAGAGATGCTAAGGTTCTGATGCGCTCTACAGTGAGAACATGTCCTCGAGTTGGAGCCAGATGTTATCCCCACCTTTTAGGGATAACCAGGAGATCATGTCTCGAGGCCCACAGGTCCTAGACATGGAGTACCAAGAGCAAGATTGACCTGCACATGGCCTTGGAGGGCCCACCTTTTCTTCTTTTATCGCCTTTGTCTTGTCAGTAGCAGCAGCATCCATCACCATCAGCTTGGTCTTGTATCAAAAGAGGTTCTTACTCCATGAGGTAATTGGTCCAGGTATCATGGTATGTGTCACTTTTGATCATTGAAACCTTTAAATATATGCATCCGATTCCTTTTATCTCTAACAACTGCTTGGATCTTACATTTTCCCACTTGACCATGTTTGGGGGGATTGACAGGGTGCCCTAGCAAGCCTGTATCTGTAGGGTTTGGTTTTCCACTGGGGGGATTTTTGAAAATCCATCATCTGCTCCCATCACAGTACCACTTTTACATCTTATTTCCCACTCACATATCCCATTCCCCTTGTCTGGGCATTGGGTTGACCTATTTTGAGGACTGCACCTTACCTCGTGGAAAGAAGGGGCTAAAGGCCTAGAAGGTAAAAGCAAGCTGGTAAAAGATAAAATCCTAAGAATAAACCTCGAGATGCTTCACCTAGGGATCCCCGAGAAGGCAATAAAAATATTCTCAGCAAGAAACAAGAGGGACCTGAAAAATTAATAAAAGAAGACCAAGTCAGAGGATAGGGAACTCATCATGAGCTAGCCTATTAGGTTCATGGGTATCTAGCAGTATTACATTTCCACCAGCTGGTTACCATGCTAGGGAAGTGACTCTTGGTTGCATGCACAAGGGAAAGGGGGTCTCATCATGAGCCAACCTTCTCATTTCTACGAAAGTACTTGTGGGTAATGCTATCAGCTATGGTCACCACACCAAGGCAGTTTCCCCTGATTATCTCTTAGACAAAAAGAAAAAAAGAATAAAGGTAAGAATGGGCTTGGAAGAAATGCATCCATGACAGGGACAACTCAAATTCTACAAAGGCACCCATAGGTAACACTTTGCATCCTTCACCTTTACTACACCCACATGCTTGGATATCCCCTCACCACATCATCCACTTACATGGCTTGGATTAGGTCTTTCTGGGAACTTTCCTTTTTTTGTGAACACTAGCCCAATAGGACGCCTTGTCTTTTTCCGTAGACTTGTATTGCAGGCTTGTGTGATGTCTTTGAGCTATTGAATGATTTACTAGGGATTTTATGCATGTGTTTAATAATATTAATGATGAAATGTGATTGACATTTCTATGATCCTTGTGACTGATGAGCCCATGGAGGGTGTAGCCTTTTATGTGGAGGAACATACCTGACGGATAGGTACCATTTGGACTGGTACACATGGGGAGATGATCAGTTCAGACCTCCGACTGAAGAGCCCACTAGATGGATGTTGAGACCCCATCAGGGGCAAAGATAAGGCAAATATTGATTAGAGTCTTTACACCTGAGAAGAAGAGGACGTTCCACTAGAGGCACCCCAACATAGCTTAGCCTAGGGGTTTGAGCCCTTTTTCACTGAGATGTTGGCCTTGGAAGGCTTGGGACGTCACCTTTGATGAACATGACCTCATCCAGCCTATTGGACGTCTTTGGAGGCATACTGGGTAGCAGTGGCATGTGTGGCATGTTGGAGAATTCCCTGGAGGGCTAACGTTTTGCTCCAGGATGTTTCATTTGCCCTAGAAAGGGATAGCGCCTCTCTTAGAGGGTCTTTTACTCTATTTTCTGCTTAATTATTGTTTTTTACTTAGCATTTAATGTAAAAACAGTATGATTTTTGATATTATGGCCTTGTCGGCCTTTTTATGACCTAAAAGGTAATTTGGGTCATTGATACACTATATATTGAGGATTTTGATCCTCATTTTATCATCATAACTCATTCACTCCATAAGGAGGTCTGAAATTTGCACCTTATCTTGGGTAATTGGCTTATTTAGTGAAGGCGCACTTGTTGAAGGAAGATATTTTTGGCATTTATGGTGTTTCTCTTGAAGGAAGGTGTTACAACTAGGGTTTGCATGGTTATTTATTGGTGATTTGTAAGTATTTTTCTGTAAAACTTCTTGAATGAATGGTTGTAGTTTAATTTCTTGCATATGTTTATGAATATTGCTGAATCAAAACCCTAGGTGACAAGCACACAAGTAGGTCCTTGTCTCATGTCCCCTGATAGAGAAATGTTCAGCCATTTAAGAAGAAAAGAGAGCCTAGTCATAGCTACACTCCTTTTCCTTCTTCCCTTATGCTAGCCATACCATTTGAAGCTCAAGAGGAAGAAAACGTCCCAGACCTAGGTTATCTACACTTAGGGTCATTTTTCTTTTAGGGTTTGATGAAAGAGCCATGTTGTAGCAACACTCTCCCTCATTAAATTTTCTTGTATTGATGTTGTGCTTCATTAATGAGCTAGCCATTTTTGCCCCTTACTTCGTTCATCTTTTGTGTCCTTTACTAAGTTGACTACATTTTACCCTTAAGGCACTGATCTAGAAGACCCCTTGCACTGAAATAATTTTGGTCACAAACCACTCTCAAACTCTTTGAATCTAAAACCCTAACTATACTAACCCTAATTTGTTGACATCATCATTGGTTATTTCATCTTTGATGCAACAACATTTTATCTTGTGAGCAATTGAATAGTTTTTTAGGCATAAACTGAAAAAAGTGTTGGTTTGTTGTATTGAATGCCACATCATTTAAATGATTATTGATGAAGTGATATGATTCTTGTTGCTATTGATAAACATTGACTCCATCAATATTTATATTCAAATTGCTTATAAGTTCATTAGATAGTTCTTGATTGATATGAAGTACTAATCCATTGAAATAGCTTGCACATATCAGTTTGTTGTTGTCTTGTTCCAGGCAGATACACTTCCTTGGGTTTTACTTTATTATTGTTTGTTTAGCTGGGAACATATGATTGGTGGTGATCTATGAAGGGGGGAAACTTATCTTTATGATTGGTGGTGATCTCACCGGGGACGTCTCCCCTGGGCCTAACCTCCCTAAAGAGAAAGAACCTCCCCATCGTGGTGACATTGGGTGGGATAGGTTCCTGTTACGCTAGTTTGGCCTACCATCTTATAGCCATTTATCCTAGCTACAAACTGTGTGATAATAGGTCATAAAATATAACAAGGGTAGCACAAACAAGTTTGAAAACGTGCTTTCATGAACACCTACATCCAATATTGAAGCCTTGGGAACTCTAATGCACATGCAAATTTTTACCCATGATGCATACAAAGAGGCATACATAGAAGATGAGGACTTCAAGGAGGTTTTTAGCGACTATAGGGACAAATTCATATAGAAGAAGGTTACAACAAGGATGACTATCATTTCCATAATGGTCTACTCTACAAGATCAACAATGTTTGTGTTTCTAAAGGTGAACGATTGCAGCTTATCAGAGACACTCACACCTCCAAGGTTGCAGAACATTTTGGTGTTGGGAAGGAATTTTAAAACTTACAGAGGTATGTGTACTAGCCCATAATTCAAGAAGATGTAGCATGGTATAATAAAGGATGTATACTTTGTTATACCATGAAGCCCAATAATAGGAACCAAGCTATATACCATCCCTTACCGATACCCACTAGACCTTGGGAAAGAATTTACAAGGATTTTTTGGGTGGTTTACCAACCAAGTAGAAGGGGCATGACTATTTATTTGTGGTAGTTGACATATTAAACAAAATGTACATTCTCATGCCTTGTAAAAAGACCATCAAGGGATAGGAAGCAACAAAAAATTTCTTTGAATATCTCTAGGTGCACTTTGGGATACCAAGGAACATCATCTCAGACAAGGACACCATATTTATTAGTGCCTTCTAGAGTACTTTGTGGGAGAATATGGACACTAAGCTCAAGAGGTATATAGCATTCCATCCACAAATAGATGGGCAAATAGAAGTAGTCAACAAGAATTTGGTGCAAATTTTGAGTAATTACAATCATAAGCATCTGAAGACCTGGGATGCAAAATATGATCTATATACAACACTCTTATAACATAGAAGTCCACACTTCTACTGGTAAGTCACCTTAAACTTGCTTTGGATATTTTCCACCTTCACCCTTAGATGTTGTATATGGAAAACAAGGAGGAGTGAGGGAGGACCTCAGAGGAGATGCATTAAAAGTATACAAATTTTTGTTGAGAAGATCAGGAAGATCCATTTGAAAGTACAAGAGATGTTGAAGAAGTCATGGGAAAAGTACAAGGTGCAACCATATGTTTGACCACTACCTCAAGGTTTGTGGGAATTGATGTGGTTAGTTGATACGTCAACTTCTCGGGGGTGTTACTTTTGCATACGATATCCATTTGGGACAATTGGTATCCCATCAGAAAGCTCTATATGAGGAGTACACATTCTAAATGGCCCAATACATTACTTTAACCAAATATTAGGAATTGTTATGCCGAAAAACATCATTTAGGGCCTCAAAACGGCGAAGTTCAGGACTCGAAAAAACTATAGAAAACTACCAAGATGGAAAATTGTGTTGTGAGCTAGTGGAATAAGTGGGTAGCCACTGATGTCCACCTGGATTAGTCATCCCCCCTTAGGAAGAAATGGTCTCCATTGCATTGAGTTCCCTTGGGAGATAGAGAAACTTTTGTTGAATATGAACCTTGGTGGGTCACTTTCCTTGCTGAAGTAGTTTTCATGTTTGTACTTGGCATTAGTCTATTAAAGGATTCCATGAACCTATTGTTAGAGGGGATGGATCCAATCAATAAATATAGTTGTATGATTTTCCTTGGTCTGAGTGTGGGAGGACTCTGTCAGTGAAGATGTAGTAGGAAGACCTATATCAATGGGGGATAATGGTTGGAACCCTAAGAACACATGAAAAGGGTCATGTCCAATAAAGCTATGTTGAAATATAGAAGACTCTCATTCTTTGAAATGGAGCATCTATAGATTGGAACATTGGGTAAGGGAGAATCGGGGACCAAGTCAATGAAATGATTGACTTGGTAGTGCAGAGGCACCCCTGTAGGTGAAAAATTATATTGTTTCTCCTCTACAATATTGTTGACCTACTTCTATTGTATCGAAAGGTCTCGAGCTGAGGCTATGGTGGTCGTAGTGGCCTTCTGTTCACCTTCCAACCAGATCATGAAGAGGGAAAAATTTTTGGTCTAAGAGATTAATTTGAGGCATTGTTTTGTCGATATTAATGAAGTGGGATTAGTCGGAACTAAATCTGGTATCCTGTAGAACTGACCCCCCAAGGTAATAATGACACTATGAGGCCAAGACTCATAAAAAACATGGCATTTCCACATATATGGTTGGCCTAAAATAACATCACAAACTTCAAGTGGGTCAACATCACACAATACCTCATCCTTGAAGGGCTTGATGTTGTACGACAAACATCACTGCTAGTTGACGTGAAGACTTTGTCCCCTGCTCATCCATCTTATGGTGTATGGTTGGGGCTGTGACATTATAGACGACTTCATTATTTTGATGACCTCCACTGAGATCAGGTTCTTCTGACTTTTGCTGTCAACAATGAAATGAAATGGGGTCCTCTTTACCCACATTTGTGAATAAAAGAGGTGATCCCCCTCCTCAGGCTCCTCAGATTCTTTTGGTTGTATATATTGGCTACGATGGTAGAAGTGGGTTCTACATCAATGATGAATTTCCCTTTATTGTGATCTAAATAAGAGTCAGAGTTAGGTTCTGATTCTTTTTTCTTAAGCTCCGCCACCAATGACTATTTCGAGTGACATTCATCAGTATTATACCATGGGATTTTGTGGAACTCACACCACTTTATAGTTTCCTTCATATTCACGTTACCCTTCTTTGCATGTGGATTGGAATGGTCATCTTTACCATACTTATGTTATTGTGTATCTTCAAACCCGAACTTCTTCTTATTCGCTGATTAAATTTCTGCTCGATTTGGACAGTGTATCGATAAGTGGCTCCCAGTGATGATATGTACAGAAACTCTATTTATGTTTGGATGTACCTATGTATACCCCCACATTATTTTAGAACCAGATGTTGCTCAGAGTCTTTGATACCCATATTGGTTCACAAGGTATGGAAAGTATTCATGAACTCTGACACTATTTGGTCCCTCTCCTGACGCACTGTGATTAATGTTTTGTATTGGTCATCATAGTTTCCAATAGGGTAATATTGTTCCTTAAAAACATCCATAAAAGAGTCTCAAGTGGGTTCGGCCTCAAACATTCTAGACTCCTCTATTTTTCTCATAGTAAGTCTCCCACCAATTTTTGACATGGGGGACAACCTTAAGGAGTAGAAAGGTGATATTTTCCCTATCAAAGAAATTTTGGACAAAGAAATAACTTTCTAGTAGATCTAACCATTTTTCCAAATAATCCACATATATTTGAAATTCAAGTACGAGAATATAAAAATTAACTTGTACCTTGAAAGGGGTGGTACCTCCAAAGTGAATTCTTGACGAAGATGTGTTTGTTGTTGTGAGCAACCATTGAAGGATTTGGGAAAATTTTTCCATCATCTCATCCTTCTGTCACGTGAGGGATTCCTCGATCAACAACTGAATAGGATCTCCTATTCCCTCATCTCTCTTTTCTTTCTCTATGGGAGGCCATCGAGGTCGGTGAGGGCGATCTTTCATAGGCTCAAGTAGTTCAAGTCCCAACGCCTTATACCCTAACCTCATTGGGGACATGCACATAGGAACATAGAAAGATAAGACCAATATGATACTACCGATCTAGATTTATGAGGGGACAAAATAAAACACATAAATATGAGAGAAACACACAGATATGAGAATAATAAATTTCTATTAATGAACGAAATATGCAGGAACTATAAAAATGTGGAGAGAAATGAACTCACTAGAACGGTGGTAGCTTATCTCTGAGAAGAGATGTGATGTCTACTTGCATTCATAAGAAGATTACAATGAGGTCAAAAAATCCTTTTAACATAAAGAATTGATGAGAAAACCCTAAACATCCAAAACCCTAACCTCAGAAGATGAAACACCAAAAGGTTTGTGGGCCCCATTATGGTTAGTTGATATGTCAACTTCCCAGGGGTGTTACTTTTGCATACGATCTCCCTTTGGGGCACTCAGTATCTCATTGAAAAATTATAGACGAGGAGCACCAATTTCGAATGGTCCAATACATTCCTTTAGCTATCTATTGGGCGTTGTCATGCCAAAAATCATCGTTTAGGGCCTCAAAAGGATCCCAAACATTCAGGACTTGAAAAAAACGTAAAAAATTGCCAAGATGGAAAATTGTGTTGTGAGCTAGTGGAATAGGTAGGTGGCCACCGATGTCCATCTAGGTCACCCTCCATGTTGGATCAAGAGGAGGATCAATTCCTACCTTCCATGAGGATTAGCACTAGAGCAGAGTTGGAAAATGACACAATTTTGCAGAACAGGCCTAGAACTACATAACAAGGACACCATGACCATTGTTGTATTGGGTTGAAAAGGAAAATTCCAAGAAAAGAAAAATTCTACTCCAGGGAGAAGGTAGGGGAAAAATTTCCTCATCTCATTCAGTACAACTTTTGGGGACCAAAAACCTCCCTAAATGGGGAGTTATGATCTAGATTGGATCATTATATTATTTGTCATCTGTCTTGATGCTTTCAGAGTGGAAAAAAATGGAGGAATAAACTTGTAAGGTCATTTTAGTGGCAGGTCCCAGTTTGGAAAATTGGGGTCTAGAAACTTTCAAAGACATTTTGAGGAATTGAACAATGTTTCTTAAATTTCTAGTGTCTAGAACTTAGGCCCACACCCTTGACAGTGTTCTACACTTTGAGACCTTTCCAATGGTGCATACCATGTGTCAATTAGATATCATATGCAAAAGTTATGCCTCCCACAAGTTGACCTGTCGTGTTGACTACCATGGTATGAGAGGATGCCACGTCAACCCCTGTTACTAATGCATATGGGGCTAGCCATGTGAGGATTTTCAAGAATATTCTAGAAGGTCAAAAACCTTATCATAATTGAAGGTTGAGGAAGTCAAAACCCTAACCCTAGATGACTATCGAGCTATGTTAAATATTGGGCCGCTAGGAGGAGAAGGGGTTACATTCTATGTTAAGGCTTTCTATTGTAAGGGTTTCCAAGAGAAAATATTTGTTTTATTTTGTGGATTGTGCATGATTTTATTTTGTTGTTCTCTATTTTCCACATTTTATCTATTTCATGCTTAAGCATAAATTCAATAGCTAAGTATTCTGGAATCTAAAGGAATTTAACCTCCATAGTGTAGATTTTAGTTTCATTTATCATATTTGTTGCAACGAACTGTTTTAGAGGAATATCCATGGCAATTTAAAGATCAGTGGAAGACCCAAATCCTTAAGCCTAGTATTAGGGAATACGTGCCAATAGACTAGATTGATTTCCTTATGGAAGTCCATGAAGCAACAATATTCTTACACTTGTTTACCTTAGCCTTCTTGATGTTGGAAGTCAAAATAAAGATATGATCATTGATATGATGGTTCCTCTTGAATATTTCTTGTCCTTTGGCCCATGAACCTCTTTGTATCTACCCATCTTGAGATGTGATTGTCTAAGGTTGTGGAAAATATCTTCCAAAGGTATGGCCAACCATAATGGTGCACTAGGATCATTCTAGTCTCCATTTTTGTGGATGGGGTGAATGATATGGGAGGTCCAAGAAGGTGGAAAGTCAAGGGGCACCATGTAGTTAAATAGGCCAACAAATGGAATGCTAAGACTTTAGGGATAAGTTTGAAATAGTAAGCTTTGAGGTTGTCCACATCATGGTCTTTGTTGGATTTAAGCTTAAGGAAGGCGCATATGATTAGGTGGTCAAAAAAGAAATGACAATGGATAGGTTTCGGGTTCACTCAAATTATTGGTTGATTTGGAGCACAATATAGGTTAGAGGTATAGTCAAACCAAGTAGAGAGGTCAATTATTACACACACTAATTTCTTAGGGACAAAGATTTTCTAAAAGAGTTTGACATGGGTGAACCATAGTTGGTTGAGTATAGATATGCACTTGTTCAAGAGATAGATCCTCTTCTTCCTCATAAAAATGCACATACAAAATTTCACATTTGCATTGATTTGAAAATTCTATGCATCATAATATAATTTGTTAGGCTTTGAGGGTGAAATCATGAAGACGGGTTACACTTTTGCTTGTTTTATGAGAAAAAAATTGTATTTTCACAAGTTAATCAATTTCTGGCATACAAAAGTATGTTTTTATTTAGAATTTCACTTTATAGTAAAAACAAAACTTGTGAAGAATTGTGTTAGATTTCTAATGACTATTTTTCAATTTTTTTTTATAACAATTTGATATGTCAATTTGACAATTGTTTAACAGTATGTTCCTTAAACATGAAATGAATAATAATGAGTTACTTATTTCTACAACAATGTATCTATTATTAAACTTATGTTTTTAAGAAGAGAAATATACTGCAACAATCTACAAAGACTCTATTTTATTATGACTATAATTTTGAATCTAACGGATGAATATTATAATTTCTAGAATTTTTTTAAGTTGACCAAGGTGAAAACGTTGCAGATTTTAAACACATGTTTTTCTACACATTGTATCTATCTTAATTTTTACTTAAAACTAAAATCTAAATATACCCTTTTGAAAAGAACAGTTTAAGGATTATGAATATATTTTATTCCAAATTTTTCACTGTATATTTTTAGAGATACTGATATTTCATTTCACCAAATCATAATGTCTGCTGAAAATATTATGGAGTGATTTTTTTTTTTTTTAAATTAAATAAAATTAGATAAAAATAAAGAAAATGAAAAAAATTATAGGCATTGAAAGTAGATTCAATTTTGGAAATGTTGATGTCAATTTCGAAACCAAATTCTCAGTATTTCAGGAATCTGCAACCTCCAAAGTTCAGTTAAGCTTGGGGAAATTCTCTGGTTTTAGTTTTCAGTCCCAATTTCCTTTTTTTGGCCGAAATAATATTTCGGCCGAAAGACTAAAATCTAACGGAAGACGTCAAAACTGAATGGTTTCCAAGGTTTTCGACCGAAAAACCATTCTTTCGGATGAAAGACTGTCGAACTAATTCCGTCCGTCGGAAAAAATGAAACGACACATTGTATCGTTTAATTTCGCGCCAAATTGTACAAATAGGATTTCGGCCAAACACATTTAACACAATTCATCGGATGGAAAGACATATATAAGCTCGAAGATAGGGATTTCAAAGCATTTCTATAACTGATTACAGTTGTATTCCTTTATTTATTTATTTATTCCCTCTGTTCCATAGGCTTAATCGGAGGATCGATATCGATATATGGTGGTTTTCTAGAGCACTTAAACAAAGTTTCGAATCATTTTTTTGGTTTTTGTTGAATAAGGTAATTGATGTTTGTTCAAGTTTTTATTGGAATAACAATTTATACATTGAAAGATGAATGCTGAGCATTTTTTCAAAGTGATGTCTTTGTTGAACATATCTTTTACAGATAACTATAAAAGTCACGGGAAACAAAAGTTTGCGCAAGAGAAAATATGATCGCACTCGAGATGATACTCGCCAAATCGAAAAAAGGAAAGATCTTTATCAGAGAAAGAAACAAGAACGTGCAAATATTGAAGAACTAAACAATGATAATGTCAATAGATATTTTCGACAATAACTAGTTCAACCAGGTATGCATGCACATATGATGATCGAGCACACGACACACATTGGGACTGTATTCAGAAAGTACAAAATACAAAGTATAGAATTCAAATTTAAAATATTGTAAATAACATAATTGATTGTAATTACAATTTGATGTTTTTCAAAAAACATAAATAGATTTGTCTCATAATGTTGAAGAAGACGTTGAAACCTAAATTGAAGCAGAAGACATTGAAATTGAAATTGAAGCAGAAGACGAATCACCTATAGGTATGTACATAAATTTAGATTAATACAAGATGAACACTCAAGTATATATAACTTAGTGAATTTGTGTTCGGGTTATGTTTTTTAATATAAACTTTAAATTGAAATATGCAGGAGAATCTATCAACATTGATGATGAAATATTAAAAAATGTTGATACTGACAAATTTGGGAAGAAAAGAGCTAAGCATTATATAAGATATCGAACTAAGAATATGCATAATACTTTTTTCAAAGATGAATCAGTAATAGTACAGGCTCAACTTTTACTTTGTCTATTGAAGTCAAGAAATCTAAAAGACGCTACATCATTATTGGGTATTCAAAAGTCGACAAAGGATACAAAGGTGCAATAGAATGTCTTTAACAATATAACTAGTGTATTAAAAGATTTTGGAAAATCTCGAAAAGAAGATGTCCGCGTTGCACGTAAAACGTTACAAACAACAATTGTTTCAGGGAGCAATATAAAATATTGTTTGACACTACACATGGCAAAAACGATGAGAATGTCAAGAAAAACATTCTACAAACATAGAAAATTTCGTTTCCAAATAGATGTAAATGATGAATTGGCTTGTTGGATAGTGATTTCTAGACAACCCTACAAAGATAGACTTGCAGAAAATGTTAAATAATTGGCCCATAATTGTTGGTTGGAAGAATCTCGTGTTTCACCACATACAAGGGATGTGTTGCGACGAAGAATAGCACGAAATCAATATGAATAACATCCAAAACATATATTTCCAATGACACAAATAGAGCTGTTTAATAAGTTCAAAGAAGAGCACAAAGAAGTTAAAATTTCCATCAATACATTTGTGCAACAAAAACTATGGTTTGTTAGACCCATCACTGTCTATGACACGTGTTGTTGTCGTTATCATGTGGAGTTTGAGTTGTATTACGACACTTTTTTGGATTTTAGTAAAAATTTATGGCTAGGTTCACCTCCTCCTTCCACATTCTGTGTTTTTATATCTGAAATTCTATGTGAAAGAGAAGATAATGATTTATTTTACAAAAAAAAATGTTTTGGTGGAAAGAAATGTGATCGTTGTGGAAATCTAAGTTTGTTTCATTCAAAGTATCATATTGATATGAATGATCAATCATTTTCTAATGTAAGAGTCAATTGGAAGATATATGAATATATGAGCAGTACGACTCCACATTCTTAAAATGTTATTTCCAAAAGGCTTGATTTGAAGGTAGATAAAATCTGCTTGATAGAAGTTTTGAAGAAGTTTGAGGAAGAAATCTATAAATACACCAAGCATTCACATAGAGCTCGATGGCAAGATCTACAATTCAAACAATCCTGTGAAGTCTTTCCACTAGGGACGATCTTGTATATAGTTGATTTTGCAGAGAATTACACATTCGCTGCACAAAAAGAAATACAGAGTGAATATTATCATTCTGATCAAGTCACGATATTTGTCCACGTTCTATATAGACATGCTCAATAGAGTCTTCCAAACATAGAAATCACCAACGACAATCGACATGTTATTAAAGAATATCATTTTTATATAAGTGATGATTGAACACACGACACACATTATGTACAATGTTGTTTTGATAAATTTTATGATTCATTGAAAGAACGCGAAATCATATTCAATCGACATTGGATATGGTCCGATGGGTGTGTGGTTCAATTCAAATCTACATGATCATTCTATTGGTTATGCCATCTTCATAAAAAATAAAACAATACACATTGTTGGAATTTTTTTGAGACTGGTCATGGAAAAGGAGAGCACGATGGAGCAGGGGCATGTACAAAACGAGCACTTCGAAGGTATCAGTTGAACCCTCATGCCAATCAATTTGAATCCGTTCAACAAGTTGTTGAATGGTACAACATGGCGCTAAGCCATGAATATAATCCGTCAAGGGATGTGCACAGGTGTGTCTATATATAAATGTTACATGTATGTACACAGGATATATAAATTTGAACGTGTTCAAATTTATATTCAATCTTCAATCATTTTCTTGAGAGATTTCAAGTTAATAAGTTCTTGTCTTGTGCAGGTATTTTTGGCATGTTGGAATCGAAGATGTAAATAGATCATTCTCATATGACGCCAGTACAATACCTGGGACAAGAAAAATACATTCAGTTAAAACAAAAAATTTTCAAAATGGGTTTGCATTTAATAGGAGAAATGACTCTTGTTTTTGTTCAGTCTGCATAGATGACTCAGAATCCATAGATATTTGCGAGAACAAAAATGCAGGATATGTTAAAGCTTGGAGACATATTGAACTTAATGTAAAAGGGAAAATGCCACTTGCAAGCTCAGAGGAGATGGAATCAAATGAAACTATAGTGTTAGTTGATGGCGATAGAGTTTATGATCTTGTTAGAGAAGGTAAAATTTTTATGTTTAAATTTTTTCAAATAACTTGTAGATACATACTTGTGTGATAATCTAACACAAATTAATTGTTGTCCAATATATCGAATTATTTGCAGGAGATGTTTTTGCCATGGTTGCACCTGTAGACAACACTGAAAACATAAAATATTATTTGATGTGATGCATGGAACAAAAGATGAGGATATTAGAAGATTTTGATGATAACAGTTTTATATATGAAAGAGGATCAATTGTATTGAAAGGATATTTTTTTCAAGAAACCCATCAAACCGATACTCATGTTCACTTGCAAGATAACCAGTCAGATGTCACAAGTTGTTAATATAGTCATTTGGTATGTGCAACACGCATAAAGTTAATAGAAGTTCAATAAAAAAAAAAAAGTTAGAAAATGGAAAATGTCCAAAGTCGATCATGAACGAATAATTGAAGATGGAATATCATTACGTTGTTTTTAAACAATCTTGGCACATGTGTACATTCCATAATTTTTAATTTTTCATTGAAAGTACATTCCATATTTTGATAACTTGTTTTGACTATCTTCAAACATATTTCCAATTATGATATTTATAAAAAGGGTACTATGTATAAAAAACTCACTTG
>ML778376.1:321058-345974 GCA_009831015.1 Picea engelmannii | reverse complement strand
ATCGATACCCAAAAGTATGTCATTGGGGAATTTCACCCTAATTAGTATAGAAGTAAAAGACATGCTTGGGGCACACCTTAATTTACATATATAGGAGTGAGACAACAACTTAATGAATTTGCATCTTAGTTAGTGCTAAAATTTTGTTCTTGAGATTTAAACAAGAATTAATATAATAACAAGGGAACCACTTGTGGTGCACCCTATTTGAATAAGAGTAAGAGAAGTACTTACAAATTATGACACCCCCATTAATACCCAAAATTATGTTCTTGGGGAGTTCCACTCTAATTAGGATATGAATGAGGGAATCACTTTGAAATTTATGCCCAAGTATGTTATAACCTAAATTTGTGTAAGAGTGAAAGAACCAGGAATTGCTTGGGGTGCACCCTAACTTTAATATAGGATAGAGGAAAACTTAATATTTTAGGGACATGCATTGTATATAATACAAGTTATTTTTTCAAGTCAAGAAGTGAAGTATCCTTAGGCACAAGGGATGAAACTAATCCTAACATAGGCATGTTCACTACTAGTCATATTTACGAGACATCTTTAAGTACCAGATCCGACTAATAGGCCCATCATCATATATCCTTCTAAGCATGCCTCCTTCTAACATTTTGATGAGACTAATCTTTTTTAAAGAAAGCATAGTATTAGGGTAGCTTTATGATATCAATTTCTCATTCCATCTTGTGATTGAAAATGGCTCACATGTTAAAAAAAGTAAAATATATTTTAATGAAGTTCATTCGATGTGGTTTACTTGCTTTAGAATGTTTAAACCCATTATCATATATGTCTTATGGAGTCGTCCCCTTCAAACGCATAATTTCCAACCATACTCTTTGATTATTATTTTTAAGGTCACAATTATTTTATATAATAATAATTTATTTTTAAGGTTATGATATTTGTGTAGGAGATTTTGTTGTTTATAGGATAAGATATTTTCCCTTAACCATTTGATTGTTATTATTTTATATGATAATAATTTATTTTTAAGGTCATGATATTTGTGTAGGAGATTATGTTGTTTATGGGAGAAGAGATTCTCCTTTAACCATTTGATTGTTAAGGTGTATGGAGATATATAACCTTCTTTTTTAGTTTTCACCATGACTTCAAAAATCAAAACATGAATTTTATATTTACAATATTACTTTATAAAAAAAACATGAATTTTATATTTACCATATTAATTTATACAGAAATTTAATTTCATGTAAAGTAAAATAAAAGTTTATATAGAATTTTAATATCATGTAGTAAAACCAATTATTAATGTTGGATAAGTATAACACTCAAACTATTTGGTGAATTCTATTCAAAGTATATTGACTTGAAGTAGTAAGATAGTAGTATATAGTGATATAAAGAATGAAAAATTGTTAAACACCATTTCGATTGACCCTTACTTTTTTCAACAGTATTCTTTTCTATTTTATCTTAATAATATTGCATTAGGTTCAAGGGTATATGAACCTTTAGGTGAATATCTCTTACAACTTTAACATTTTTTTAATGACTACATGATAAAATTAAAGAAGAGTTGATCATCTTTTCCATTTTAAAGATTTATTTTTAGCATTTTATTTTATCGCTAACTTTGTCACTTTTGCCAATTTGTCACATCATTTTGAACATTTTATTACTAGTTAACTTTGCCACTTTTTGACAATAGAATCATTTTTTGATAGTACATAGTGAACATAAAATAAAACATTTAAATTAATACATAGCAGAAAAGTTTTTAAGAGTTTGATGCTTAATTTAAAATGCATTGTAAAAAAGAGAATACACAAAACATTATTTCATTACTAGTTACCTTTTCCATTCCACCTTTTGAATGGTATAATCATATTTTTGACAATACACAGTGAACATAAAATCAAATATTTAAATTAATATATAGCATAAAAGTATTTAAGACTTTGATGCTTAATTTAAAATGCATTGTAAAAAGAAGAATATACAAAACATGATTTGACAATAGAATCATGTATTTTTCTTATTTTCGAAAGTACACAGTAAACATAAAATGAAACATTTAAATTAATACATGACAAAACATTAGTTCATAACAAGTAAACTTTGCCACTTTTTTACCATCAATTATGAGAAATTGAATATGAGACAAAAATTAATATTTTGAATTCCAAAATTATGAAATATATATATTATAATCAAATTTATACAAAACATTAGTTCATAAAAAGTTAACTTTGCCACTTTTTACCATCAATTATGAGAAATAATATTATGAGAAATCAAATATATATGAGACAAAAATTGCTATTTTGAATTCCAAAATTATGAAATATATATATTATAATCAAAGTATGAATAGTAACACTATAAAATACATAAATTCCACATCCATTTTAGGATGATAACAAAAACAAAGACATTTAACTCCAAAATTCTGGACTCTAAGCCATCGCTTTAAGATAGATCACTTCATACATGAAATTCAAACCTGCAAAAAAACAGATTTCAAAAATAAAAAATTTACAATTCAAACATGCGAAATAATACAGAATTCAAAAATTGTAATTAAAATAAAATTGACATACATACCAAAAGCTTTAACTGTCATCCTCCAACATACTCTTTCCCACAAAATATATTGTAAACATATTTTTCACCAAAAATAATTTAGACATCTGTAAAAATAAAAAAACATAATAAAAAAACAAATAACACATATTAGCATATATACTACACAACTAAATATTAAATAAACAATAACTAATAATAACATAACCAACCACGATTAAACAGATTTAAGATCTAGTTACTCTCTTAATTTAAGAGTACATGATTTAAAAAATTTGTAAATCTTATCTAAAATCTTAAAAAGGTTTAAAAAGAAAAATTATGTTCTTGGTAAAAAGAATTGAATTAGAGAACTATATAATAATCTGAAAATAAATATAGAACTGTGTATGAAAAAGTTCACAAATCTCCATATTAAGTCATTATTCCAATGAAATACTTATCTCCTTATGGATAATGTCTCAAATCCTTGTGGATAAGGTCCCAAATGCTTGAGGTGAAATTTTCCTTGTGGATAAGGTCCCAAATCCTTGAGGTTAAATTCTCATCCCAAGTGATGTTATTGTGTTCTTGGTAAAACAGATTGTGTGTTAGAGTTAGATAGTAATCTGAAAATAAATATAGAACCGTGTATGAAGATAATTCACAAATCTCCATGTATAAAGTCATTCTTCCAAAGAAATACTTATCTCTTTGTGGATAAAGTCCAAAATCCTTCACGAAATTCCCCTTGTGGATAAAGTCTCAAATCCTTAGATGTAATTCTCATCCCAGGTGTTGTTATTTGATCATATTTACACAACAATACAATACTAATCTCCTCAACAGTTAAATACTTCTCTTCTTCTTCTGCAGTGGTCATATAATCAAATTTCACGATGCCCTTTCAAACTAAAGGACTCATAAATCTCCATATTAAGCAATTCTTCTAAAAAACAACTTATTATCTAAAAAAATTCACAAATCTCCATTTTAAAAACCATTCTTTCAAAAAATACTTATCTTCTCTTTCTTCGATGGAATAGATGTTCTCATATAATACTACGCCATTCTTAGACAAGAAAGCAAGGGCTGCAATCGAGGAAAATTTAGAAACTTTCTCTTTTCTGATGTGGGATAGAATCTGTTCTCAAATATTCAAACATATTCAAGTTCAAAATTAGGTCTTCATCATGATATAACCTTAAATAAGTTTGAATGTACACCATTTAAGACAACAACAAAATTATCTAGGGGTTCTATATAATTCAAAATAATTGAGGAAAGGCTAAACTACAAATTTGAGAAAAAAAAATTGATAAAAGTCAAGAACATACATTTATGAATCATCCTGAATGGACACATCCTTTCCTAATCTGGGTGCTTCCTCAATCCCAATATCCCTTTCGAACACACTCTCAGGTACTCTCTTCTCCACATTAGCCTATATAACACATTTCAAATTTGAAAATTAAAACAATTATATTCAAATCATTATATAACACATTAAATTTAAATGATTTTAAGACATTAAATGATACCTGTGAACTCCCACCCTCTTCAAACTCTCCCAATGAGAATTGAGACAAGCCAACCCAAGTACCAGTAAATGGAATAAAGATCTGTGAACAACACAACTAAGAACTAAATCTAGGATTTAATGTGTTCACAATTATACAAAATTATAAATGTTGTTGATCTCTTATTCAAAAGAGTGGAGATTGAACAACTATTAGAAAAAACATACCCGATTCAATCCATCCAAATTCAAACTTGTCGAATCAAGTCCCCTACCAACTGGAGATTCGTTTAACATATCTCGAAACTGCAATTAATTGCAAGAAGAACTCGATCATTTCTATAGAGACAAGGATATCTAAATCTAGAACTCGAAGTAAACTATCATAAAATGCGTCAAAATTTTCCTAAATAGATCACATACCAATCTACGATTCGGGTCATCATTCTGAATGACCTTCTTCCAACCATCCTGAATTTTTTTTGCATACTCTAAAACTTCTTCTGCTGACATTGATTCTAAGTCTGCAACTGTTTTATCAACAAATGTGGCTCCTGGAATTGGCTTCTACTCGCTGACGCTTCATGCCAACATCAACACCATAAAACATAACTTCCAAATTTTCCCTGATTGTAGTCCTGGCCTCTTTGTCAACTTCTGATGTAGCATGGAACTCTGAAAGTGATGCAAATGCCCCTGTTGGGAGAGGTACTAAAGGTTGTGGAGGCCTCAGCAATGCCGCACTTCGATATTCCCCTTTTTGATCATATGTATGTACTTTACCAGTCCCATAATATTTGGACAGTAGACTAGTATAATCTGGGTGCATGTGCAAGAAAAACTCCACAAATTTTTTTTTTGCAAAATAGTGTGGAACCTCATCGTTCCATGGCAATTTCCCATATGCCACCAAAACTCTGTTATACAGATGTCTGACAAAGTCAGGGTGCTTAAAATATTATACCTTCAACATTTTCTACTTTGGGCCCTCTTTGAAATTGAACATGGAAATGGTGTCTTCTTTAGAAAATCTATTTTTTACTGTCTCCCATTTATCAGGACCCATCACCTCTGACTTTTGCCGCCTCATTAGATCGAAAAAACTATCAGTGGTTGGCCCCATCTTCTGATATGCATCCATAAAGTTTTCCAGTGAATGCAAAACAATTTGCAAACTTTGTTTGCTCTCCTGAGGAAGTTTCAAGACCACCAAATCATTTTCCAACCTCTTTTTAACACCTGAGCATCGCTCAAGCGTCATTGCTTCAGTATTCCCTTCCCAGGGAAGTTCATCACCAAATTTTGAAGGATGGGTGGATGTTGGCGTGTAATGAAGAAACAGAAGATTTAACCTCACATAAATTTAAATACAACAAAATTCAACAAAAATAAACAACATTTAATAAACTTACCATAAATATTCTCTTGTCCAGAGCTATTCCCTACATTCTCAGGTGTAGGAGTGTTGATGTGTAACCTATCTAAGAAGACTACATCCATAACACTGGTTTGAGCAAGTTCTGTAGTTGATCTATTTACAGATTCGTTTGAAAATCTTCTCTGACGAGATTGTTGGTGCTCACTCGGAGTCTCAGTTGAAGAAGGAGTTCTTGTTATTTCTTCTTGAGAATTCCTAGAGCATTTGTGAGGAATGTTTGGATAATCTCATGTCGACATCACTCCTCAATATCTATCTACAATGCAGAGATTATAAAAAAAAATCCAGAGATGTACACAAGTTCAAGCAATTAAAAACGCAGAGATAAATCAAATTTTTAAACAATCAAGACACAGAGGTACTTTCTCATTAGAAGGTGCATATACTAGTCATTCAGCCATGAATCAATCAACTAAAAGATAAGTAAGGGGTCCATAGACAACATGGTAGATTCTTATCCTTCACTCATCATCCATGCACAAAAAAGCAGGGCCTTTGAATCTATAGGTCTTTAAACACCGAAGTGACGACCGTCAATTCGGCTCCTGGCCAACTTCTCAGGCACAGACTGATGACTAAAGGGATAAGTGAAAGAAGATAAAACCACAAACTTTCCACAATAATCAATAAAACCCACACATAGAAGTCATTGAAATCAGAAGTTGGGTTTGCCAAGGGATTGTCATTCCACTGAGAGGTTTATCATTTACAATCCACATCAAAGAAGAAGAAGAAAAAACTAAACATTCAACCATGAATCAATCAACTAAAAGATAAGTAAGGGGTCTATAGATAACATGACAGATTCTTATCCTTCACTCATCATCCATGCATAGAAAAGCAGGGCATTTGAATCTATAGATCTTTAAACACTGAAGTGACGACCGTCGATTCGACTCCTGGCCGACTGCTCAGGCAAGGATTGATGACTAAATGGATAAGGGACAGAAGATAAAACCATAATCTTTTCATAATAATCAACAAAACCCACATAAATAAGTCATTGAAATTAGAAAGTTGGGTTCGCCAAGGGAAATCAATTCAAAAAACAACAAGCAAGTGGATTCATTAAAAGTTCCCTATGGTTGGATCCACTAAAAAACGTATTAGAACATTTCTTTAATATTCCTTAAAAGTTCCCTATGTTTGGATCCACAAAGACCACATATAATGTAATGCATTAGAATCCCCAAAACAAAGAGTTTAATTTTCATAACCTCACACAAACTTGTTTTAATCACAACGAGGTGAAGGTTTTGCAAGAACATGGATTATATGCCATTGCTTTAAACTTCCCATTAACATTGTTTAAATGTCATAGTTTTTGTTGAAACAAATCTTACATTTTTACCCTTAAGGCCTAGATTTTTTCTTTTTCGGGTTTCGGCTTCTCATAAAACAAGAGTTTCATATCATTTATAAATAAAGGATACCTTTTTATTAATTCTTTTAAAATTTTTCGGATAATGAATGGGAAAAAGGTTTACAAAAAATATAAGACTTCCGACGCTTTTTATTTGAAAATTATTTAACATGTGTTGAAATTTAAATTTACGATTTTTTAAATCAAACTTAAAAAAAAAAAAAAAATCGGGATTCGGGGTTTCCTACAAACAAATTTTTGATGCAAATCAAATTGTGAAATCCCAATCCTCGATTTCCCGAAATGTTGGAATCTTAATTTAAAAACGAATTAATTTAGTCTCTTATAAGAAAGATTAAGGGTTAAAATAATTATGTCGCGATTTCGAGATTCGCAGGTCAGTGAGAGCACGTCTCCTGTCATCATGTTTCCCGAAATCCCGATTTCCAAAACCTCGATCCATAAGTCACGTTAAATTAAACTAATTATGTTTTGACCTTAATCATGATTATTTAGTTAATTATGATAAGTTAAGTGCTGTTTAAAAAACAAGCCATTGCGATTTCGCGATTTTGGAGATCGGATTTTATTAATAACACATGTCTCCTATCATCATGTTTCCCAAAATCCCGATTTCCAAAATCCTGAAAAAGTCTAATCTCAATTAATTAATGTGCTAAAAGAATTTAAATATTAATTAAAGCATCGCGATTTCATGATTTCGGAAATCATTTTTCATCGACTACATACCTCTCGACATCAGGATTTCCGAAACCTCGAAAAATGAAGTTTTCAGCTTTAAACTATGATTAACATTAATTAACCTTTTCTTAAAAAAAAGATTAATGGTAATCATTCTTATGTGTTCATTCATAATTCGCTTACCAATTAAGTAGGTTTCTCGTTTTCTTCAAAACTCGAAGGTACCTAAATACGAAAATTAAAAGCGTATCTCGGTAAAATATCTTCCACATTAAGAGATTTAAATTTGTGATAGCTGTCCAAATCTTGTCATTTTTTAAATATATTCAAAATAAACATTCGAATGTCTGTGTTTTCATTCTAAGCTGAGCTCGTTCATCCATTTTCTGTGACAGGTTTTCAATTAAACGCAAAAGTCATGGCACCCATAAAGGCACCGAAGAAGAATGAAGATGCACAGGAAGGAGATATTATCTCCGATACCACTGCAAATGCTATGGATTCTATTAAATCTTGGACTCAAATCTCAGATTTGCTGGAATACGAGTTTGAGAATGCTCATCATGATTCTGAAAATCATTTTCGGGACATAGCTGAGTCAGAGCTTCATAAGATCATTGTGCGCCCGAGGCTTGTGGCATACACTGATATGATCAGCTGGGCTCTCGATAAGGTCGATATGCCAACAAGGATCATTTTAAATGAGCAAGGAGCTATCGTCGGTTCATTTAGACCAGAGCACATTCAAGTAATGTATAAACTCTTGCTGAATCATAAACATACTTTTAATGCTGAATTTTTAGCAGAGTTTCAGAGAAAATAATGTATTGAGGCAGACCAGACATATCTCGATATGATTAGAGGATGGACGAGGTCTGAAGCGAAGTTTAGGGCTGATGCTCATGGGATTTATGCTACATCCTCCTTAAATGAATACATGGTTTATATAGCCATTATGTTATGCAGACTTTTCGGGAGAAAAGATCCCTAACATTTTCATGCAGATTGGGTGCCCTTTTTAGAGGAAGCTTCAGAAGGAAATGGCTTTAACTGGCATAAGATTTTGTCGGATAATCTAACACAAGAAATTTTAAACTACAAAGCAGCCAAATCAAAGGGACAACCAACAACTTTTTATATGTCTGCATACATTATGGATGCAATCTATTTTATAACTCCCTTTCCATTAATGAATTGGAGTTGGAGCATTTCTTATCCAGAACCCATTCATAAATATCACTCGAACCTTTGAGAAGAAAATACTAAAGATGAATTTTACGAGGTTTGTCATTTTATTATTATTCCTATGCACAAAATGTTTTTTGGATGTGAACCCCCTCGCATTTCTGATGCAATCATAAAAAGTCTTAAAGCAGTTGCCGACCTGTTTATTGAGGAAATTGTTTCCTACATTAGGGTTTATGGCTGTTCCATTCTCCCTCATGCACTCCCTAAATTCCTACCGAATAGATTGGTGTGGGAGGTAGCTTATCAGATAGTAAAGGGTGGTGTTGGATTAGAATTAAAAGCAGTTCAGAAGAAATCATGGCCATCTTTCCTTGTTCATATTGGGAAATTTTCTTTATCAAATTTAGGCCATTTTAAGGTAGAGGCTGAGTCATTAGAAGAAGTGAAATTAGTAGATATTTATCACAGAAAATATGACCCCTACCAAGTAATAAGTAGGCATTTCATACATTGTAATCTAAAGGCATATGAACATGAAGTATCTATTTATGATGATATATTTAAAAATGTTAATTCTTATGAAGAAGTACTGAATAGAGTCTAGGCCTTGCCACCTAACTCACAGACTGGATTCACATCTTTTCAAATTCATAGGCGAAGTTGCCTATCTAAGAGTTTGCAGGGTGAAAGTTCGACCCCACCGCCAGAACAGGAAGGACCCCCTCCAGGGTTTGAAATTAATACACAGGATAAAACAAATAACAAAGATAAGTTGAAGAATACTGAGATACCTTCCCAAGACACAGAGGGTTCTCAAACAAAATAATCAGGAACGGAGAAGAGAAAAGAGCTGGAAACAATTCCAGAAATCATGAAAAATGTTCCAGAAAAGATAGGAGGAACAACTTCAACAGAGCTCGGTAGTCCTATCACCTCTTTAACTCCATTGCAGTCAACTTTTGGAACCCCCCATGAAGGAGTTTTATATGTTAGTGATCTAGAGCCAATTTCGAGAGATGAAATCCCCCCATCAGATTACTTTTTCAGTAAAAAGCAAAGAGAAGTCTTGAAATAGGAAATTCATCCAAGAGGAGAAGGGATGATTAAAAAGAATAGGGTTGTTATAGATGGAATAAAACTCAAAGATGGAGAATTTTCTACAGAATTAGCTGGTACAATGGGTGCTATAACATCAACAAATATGTATTCTGTTGGCAATTTAACAACTATGCTTGAACAAAAGGACCAAACAATAATTCAGTTGCAAGAAAAATTAAAAGAAAATGAGAGAAATATTAGTTGGGGAATACAGAAGGGTCTAGAACAAGCTAGACTAAAGGATATGCAAGAAATCCAGAAAATGAATAAAGACTTGGAGGAGGCAAAACACATAATACAGGTGACACAGGAACAAGTTCGAAAGCTGGGAGAAGAAAACAAACATTTACAAGATAAAATTATTTCTATTACTAATCAGGTAGTAGAACTTGAAAATTTCAGGACACAAGAATTGGAGATATATTTGAGAATAGAGGAAGAAGAGCAGAAAGTGTTCTTGAATATGGAAGTAGTCCAAAATTATTTTCAAGAAACAAATAAGTCTTTGGAGAATGTGTTCCAGAAGGAAAAGGAGGCGAAAGCAACTAGAACGACTTTTCAGAAGGTAGTGGCTTTCTCATCAAAGGAAGAAGTTGGAAAGATTCAGAAATTATCTATTTCTAAACAGGTTAAAAGGGACATAATATTAAAAGTGTGGGGAGCAAACCTGGCTGAATATAAAATAATAACAAGAGAGGTCAATGATGATTGCCAGGGAATTTTCGATCTCTTAGAAAGAGCTTCATTGAATATCAGAACAGATGATTGTTCCGGATTATTAGGTGAGATTAATATTGCCAAGCACCAGCTAAGGTTTAAAGAAGAGTTGGAGGAAATGAAAACAGAGATTTCAAAAATTAAATTGATCAATATTACAGAGATCAACAAATGGATGCTGATGCCAAATATAAAGTTGAAAACTATTAAATTCACAGAAAAGATGATAGAAAATCGTTTGCCCGAATTGCAGAAAAGATTTTTCTTATTTGAAGCAAATGAGATACCAGATGCTCCCAGGACTTTTGGGAAGTTTTTGGGGAAATGTGTTCAATGTATTGAAGCGGAGAAAGGAAGTTCGTCAACACAAGATTAAAATATTTTTTAAATGTTTTTATCATTAGAAATTAGAAAGAAATTGTAAACGGTTGACATTATTTTTTATGTAACCGTAATATTAGGAAGTTGGTTAGTCACCAGCGAGAAAGTTTTGATGAAAATATATAAATGTAGTTTCTAAAGACCGAGAAAAGGCTTCGGAATTTTTGGAGAGAGCCAATTGTAATAACAATTTTCAAATACATCATAATATAGATCACAAACGAGATTCTGATTCCTGCAAATTTGTAGCTATGTGTTCTTCAACCCTGTTTATTATACTTTGTTGTATTTTTCTTTCAATGTTTTTCTAATGAATAATCAATTTGAAGTTATCTACATCATTGATTTCTAGTTCAGATTGGTTTGGATATCAAATTATTTACAGTTTTTCCTTTGAAATTGCTATTAGTAATTTTAAGACCTGTAAATCTTTTGTACCTTAATACTTAACTTTTGTTAGAAACCTCGCTTTATTTCATTATTGTCTATCGAAATATGAGATTATTTCTTGATTAAAGCCTCATATTTTTCTGTAGTGTTTATTTTTTATTTTATGATTCTCAAAATTGTTACAAATCCAGGAAACAACTTCGAATGTATTTACATTACTATTTTGAATTTGAAAATTGTTTTTCTTGTTCTCATCTCTAGAAAATTTGAAGTAACATTTGATTAAAATCCTTTTACAAATAAATAAAATTTATCCTCCATGACTGTTCCAAGTAGCAAACAACCCAACATTGAACCTTCAAGATCAAACCAGTATTGCCTTGAATTTATTTAATACCATTTTACAAACAACAACTAACCGGGTTGAGTTAGAACATTCATGGGCTGCTCTTGAGAGAGACATTAGCATCCAAGAACAACAGGAAGAAAGACAGAGACAGTTGAGAAAATGATTCTGCTTTAACCTTCCTTTGAATTCTTATTCTCAAATTATTCCTTTAAATATTTACAGATGCCTTGACGGTATACTTTATAGCCTTAAAGTATAAACTCAGGAACAACATATTTTTGGCGCCGTTGCCGAGGAACGAAGAAACAAATCTTTTCCCTGGGTAGAACGACATTGACATTCTCTGTTTTTGATAGTGAACAAAGACAGAAAACCTTCTAAGGCTTAATATTTTTCACTTGGCGACTCCACGATAACTAAACTAGCTATTAGCCGAAAGAACAGAAAAAAAAACCTGGATAGCAAGTAGACCTCGCCAGTCTCCGATCCGGAAAAGATTTTAAAATAACGAAAATCACTTAAACAAGTCTTTTTACCCACATATACTATATGTTAGCCTGACTTTACGTAATCAAACACTTCGGAAACTCTTGAAAGATCACTTTCACTTCCCCTCTCATTCGATACTTTCTCATTTCTTGAAGTTTCTTCCCCAGATTTATGAGAATCTTCTCCTCACACTTTTCGAACTTCAGCCTCAAATCTAACCATGGCTGCATAAGGAGGTGCTGGAGCTGGAGGTGGTGCCCCTAGAGGTGGTCAAGTACCGCTTCCTAGGATCTTCGCTAAAGTAGCTGCTATATATACTCCACTTGTTCTTCCCATTCCTCTTCATGATCTCCCCGATAATTATATGAAAAGCCTTCCTAAATTTACAGGGGAAGGTGATCTGACTGCCCAAGAAGATATAAAATTTTTTGATCAATTTGCCGACATACTTGGAATAGAACATGAAGATGTTTATTCTAGACTCCTCGTTCAAACTTTCGAGGGACAGGTGAGGACCTGGTTCTGATCCTTAGCAGATGGATCTTTAAGATCCTATGAAGAACTTGAAAGTGCATTTATTAGACAATGGGGAGAGAGGAAGGATCACCTCTACTACTTGACTGAATTTGGAGCCCTTAGAAAGAAAAACTCTGAATCAGTTCTAGAATTCACACAGAGGTTCAATAAGTTGTATAATAAAATTCCAGTTGAGGTTAAACCTTCACAACCTGCAATAAAAGTGACTTTTGCTGGCGCTTTTGATCCTGACTTCACCTTATTATTGAGAGAAAGGAGATCAACAGATCTTACAAAAATGTAGGATGATGTGCTTGAGATTGAATCAAACATAATGGCATTAGGGAAACTAAAAGCAAAGACTAAAATTGGAAACAAAGAAAATAAGAAATTTAAAGAGCAAGGTGGATCTTCAGGATCAGGAAAATCCTCAGGAGATAGAATAGAAGAGATGGCTAGGGTCATTTGAGAACTTTCAAACAAGATCTCAAAAATGGAACTAGAGAAATCGAAAAGAGATAATCTCCCCAGAAAAGATTTTCGAAGAAATCCTGATCCTCAGGGACCACAAAAAATAATTAAAAATGAAGATCAAAAAATTCCAACACCCTTTAAAAGTGAAAACTACATTGGAGAGGAAGATTTAGGAGATTTTGAAGAAATCGATGAAGATATTAGTAACCTCGGCGACGATAATAAATCACCTTATTTATTGAGACAGGATTACGAAGCATCTTTAAGTAAAGAAAGTACATTGGAAGAACATGTTAGCAATAATATGACTGATGATTTCACATATCAAGATATTACAGATGATATTATAGCTGAACTACAGGGAAAATATAATTTAAGACCAAGAAATAAAAGTCTCCCAAATGTTCCGAAAAAAAAGAGTTTGCTAAGAAGCGAAACCGATGAGGCAACTCCAAAAGTTGTTGATAAACAGTCTGTGAAAAGAAACACAGGTGATATGCAACCTATCCAGTCAGAACCAGTAGGAACACTCCCTGTGAAGACACAATCTCCTATAAATGAAAACAAGTTCACATCTCAACGAAAAACTGAAAATAAAGGTATGGAAGCCCCGAACATCGAAAATGACAAGGCTCTAGGAAACTTTAATTTGGAAAACAAAATAAATAAAATCAAAATTCCTATTCCCCTTGTTGAGTTAGCTAAAAATCCCATATACAGAAAACAAATCACCAAGATGATTAATTTTTCTGAAGATGAAAGCCAGATCGACATCATCAACTTAGAAAATGACAAACCAAACATAGTCTTTGGTCCACACTTCGAAGGTGCAAGAGACACCGTGGCTCCTTTTTATATTACATTAACCCTGTTTGACCACCTTCTCCATAAATGTATGTTGGATTTCGGAGCTTCCCATAATGTTATGCCAAAGGCAATTATGGAAAAACTTGGTCTTGAAATCACAAGGCCCTATGGTGACTTATATTCTTTCGATTCGAGGAAAGTAAAATGCATAGGTATGATTAAAGACCTAGTGGTAGGTTTGGCTCAAATACCTGCTAAAAGTATTCTTATGGATGTAGTGGTCACTGACATTCCCCCAAAGTATGGTATGCTATTATCTAGATCATGGAGCACCAAGCTTGGAGGATCTCTCCAACTGGATATGACATATGCTACAATTCCAGTTTTCGGAGGCCAATACACTCATCGTTACAGAGAGACTAGGTTGGCATTTACTGTAGGTGACCCAAACAACCCCAACAATCATCCAGTTTATATTGCCGACAAAGATTTAGGAAATTGTATATTATCTATTGATGACGATTTTGAAGTAGATGTAGACGATAAATGTATAGAAGCAAAAATTGAAAAAAAAGAAATAGAGAAAAATGTATATAGCACTGGTGTATGGAAAATGTAATTTGATGGTGCTTCATATTTCCTTGAAGCTGGGGTAGGAGCACTTCTTGTGGCTCCCGATGATCAATTTGTTATTCCTTTCTCATATAGGCTTCAGTGGAATGTGGATTGTACAAACAATGTATGCGAGTATGAAGCTTTAGTGCTAGGATTAGAAGCTGCTAGAAGGATGAAAATTAAGAAACTCGAAGTCTTTGGTGACGCCAAGTTAATTATAAAATAGGTGAATCGACAGTATCAGGCTAAGCATCCTAGATTATAGTCCTATAGGAATTGTGTCTGGGATTTAATCGAGAGCTTCTTCTCATATGTGAATTTTCATTTCGTCCCAAGATCTGAGAATCAACAGGCTAATGATTTAGCCAAAGCTGCATCAACTTTCACACCCCCGACTACTTTTAAATTAAAATATCATATACAAATGAGACATAGACCTTCGATACCAAATAACATACAACATTGGCAAGCTTTTGAAGATGATGAGAAGCTTCGAAAGTTTCTAGAATCATTAGATGAATTTCCAGAAATGCATACTGATCAAGAAAAACAAAATGATCCTATTTGGATCATGCAAGAGGGGGAGGATTCTAAAGAATTTCACGATAAAATTGCAAATCACCGAATGCTTGTTCTCAAGAACAGCCAAATTCCCAAGGGTCTAATCCCTTTGGAAAGACTTTTTAATCAAGATGATATCTCTTCAAAAACCACCCTACAACCCCAACCAGAGGAGGTTGAAGATTGTAATATAGGAACTAAAGAAAACCCTCGAATGGTTAAACTATCCAAATATTTATCAACAAAAAACAAAAATAAATACATGGAGTTGTTAAGAAAATACAAAGATGTTTTCGCATGGTCGTATGAAGAACTAAAAACATATGACACTTCTATGATTGAACATAAGATACCTCTCAAACCTGGTGTCAAACCTTTTAAACAAAAACTCCGACAATTTAACCCCATTTTATTACCTGTTATCGAACGAGAAGTCAAAAAAATTCTTGATGCTAAGATAATTGTACCCCTAAGATATTCAGATTGGGTAGCTAATCTGGTCCCAATTAGAAAGAAAAATGGGGAAATTAGACTGTGTGTCGATTTCAGGAATCTTAATAAATCTTCTCTCAAAGATAATTATCCTCTACCTAAAATGGACCATGTTCTTGAAAAAGTAGTAGGAGCTAATAGGATGTCAATGATTGACGGATTTTTAGGTTATAGTCAAATTTCCATCAGTGATCTTCATAAAGAAAAAACCGCATTTACCACTCCTTGGGGCACGTTTATGTACGATAAAATGTTGTTTGGACTGATGAATGCAGGTGCTACTTTTCAACGCACGATGGATATTGCTTTCGTTGGCGAACGAGACAAGTTCGTAGTCATCTATTTGGATGATCTTACTGTTTTCTCTAAATCAGATGAAGACCATATGATTCATCTCAAACATACATTTGAAAAATGCCGCAGGTTTGGTCTATCCTTAAATCCTAAGAAGTCTCATTTCGCTATGCAAGAAGGCAAGCTATTGGGTCACATCGTCTCTCGAGATGGAATTAGGATTGACCCTAAAAGAGTATAAGCTATAGATACAATAGCTATTCCTAGGAATGTGAAAGAAATTCAGTCATTTTTAGGAAAAATAAATTTCTTGAGAAGATTTATTCCTAACTTCGCTGAAATTGTGAAATTAATTACAGATATGCTCAAAAAAAATAGTGAAGTAAAATGGACAGCCGAAGCTAAAGCATCCTTTGCCCATATTAAGAAGGTTATAAGTGAGGCTCCAGTACTAGCAAGCCCCGATTATCTCAAAGATTTTCTTATTTTTTCATTTGCCTCTGAACACACGCTTGCTGCTATACCCCTTCAGAAGAACAAAGAAGGTTTCGAGCAACCGATAGCCTTCTTTAGCAAAAATATCCGAGATGATGAACTCAAATATAATATAATGGAAAAGAAAGCATATGCTACGGTAAAAGCATTGAAATCTTTCAGAACTTATGTTTTACATTCTAAAGTGATTGCATATGTACCCACTAGTTCTGTAAAAGATATTTTGGTTCAAGAAGACAGTGATGGCAAAAGAGGAACATGGCTTGCCAAAATTCAAGAGTTCGACTTGGAGGTTAAACCAACAAAATTGGTAAAGGGGCAAGGTTTAGAAAAACTTTTAGATGAATCCAATTTCAGAGCTCTTGGGATAAACAACTCTCAGGAGGAGAAAGAATGGGTAGATGTGAATGAACTTGAGGACCAAATAGTCGAAAACAGAATCGAGGATAAATTCATGTCGTCGAATTGGTATAAGGAAATAGTAACATACTTACTGACATTAAAATGTCCAACTGACTTGTCTCCATCCAAAGCTAGAACGCTAAAGCTGCATGCAGTCAAATACTGTATTTCTGAAAAATGATTCTATTGGAAAGACCCGCTTGGATTCCTCTTGGTCTGTTTGGTCGAGTCGGAAACAAAAGAAGTTATAGATCAATTTCATGAAGGAGTTTGTGGAGGACACCATGCTTGTATGGATACAACATATAAAATCCTGAGGGCTGGTTATTACTGGCCCAAAATTTTCCTAGATGTCAATGCTAAGGTACGAGCTTGCAGTCCTTGCCAATTTTTTGCAGGAAAACATAAACTACTAGCGATGCCATTGGTCCCAGTCAAGACAGAAGCTCTTTTTCAACAATGGGGACTAGACTTCATAGGTGAAATTAATCCTCATTCAAGTACTCAACACAGATGGATCCTGACCGCTACAGACTATTTCACCAAATGGGTGGAAGCTATCCCAACAAGAAAGGCTATTGATTCAATAGTTATAGACTTCTTAGAGGAAAATATCTTGTCTAGGTTTGGTTGTCCCAGAAAGATAGTCACAGACAATGTCCAAGCTTTTAATTCTATGGAAATGGTGAGCTTTTGCCAGAAATATAATATTGTGCTGGGTCATTCCACAGCATACTATCCTCGGGGAAATGGTCTAGCAGAATCTTCAAACAAGAGATTAATCAGTATAATCAATAAAATGTTAAACGAAAATAAAAAGTCTTGGCATTTGCATTTAAAATATGCTCTATGGGAAAATTGGATAGGCACAAAAAAGTCTATCGATACTTCTCCCTTTCAAATGGTATATGGAACAGACGTAGTGTTGCCTATAAACCTAGCACTTCCTGTGATGAAACTATGGCAAGACGAGAAGGAAGAACCAAATCCTCTCACAAGAAGGATAAATCAACTGATTGAAGTTCAGCAGCACAGGGTAGTAGTGGATGAAAAGTTGTAGAAGTACCAGGATGACATGAAGGTATTATTTGATCATAAAGACAAGGACAAGAATTTTCTCCCTGGGGATCTAGTTTTGTGATGGGATGCTCGAAAAGAGGATTCAGGAAAAAATGGTAAATTCGATCATATTTGGTATGGATCATTTAAGGTAGCATCTGCTGAAGGAAAAAATTCATTTCTGCTTGAAAATTTGGATGGTAAGATCTTGAATGCCCCTGTCAACGGGCGTTTTTTAAAGCATTATATGGAATAATTAATTTTAAAAAACTCTCATTGTATATACCATTTTGATTTTCATTTTTAGAAAATCTATTCTGATTTTGTAAATAAATAAAAATAAAATAAAATTGGTTAAGTTTTTATACCAAAAAAAATATATATATTTTTTTAACGTTGCTTATCTCGTAAGTTGATAGGTAAATAAAAGAAATTTTTCATAATAATTAAACCTTAAGGGTTTCACTCATAACAATTTTAAAGGCATTTCAAAGTAAAAAATTTTAAGAAAAGAGTCCAAAGAGTTATTTTTGAAATTACAACCTATGTTTTCTGGCTTACAAATTGTCGAACATCTCCTTTTATACCCTCAGTACTGTTTTTCACTTTTTCGGGTTTTCTCATCGAAGTAGGAGAGATTATGTATTGACTTTCGAAATCGAAAAATAATTAAATTCAGTAAGACCAGTCTTCATAGTTCTTATTCTCTGACTAAAAGTGGTTATGTTTAGGTTGATTCAGACTCTCTTAGGTTTCTTAATAGTTTGTCTGAGGATTTAAGCTTGCTCAAGAGAAAACCCCTGAAAATAATCTTTCCCTTTTTCTCTACAGACTGAGGGGTTTTGAAAGTTGAGAAAATATTGGTCTAGAATAATCAAAACAGGTTGACAAACCTCTATTGTAAATTTTTACACAGATAAACACCCCTGATATTTTGAGTATCACTGATTTCCCCCGCTTCGTATTTATAAGCTAAATATAAGACAGATGGTGAAAGGAAATTCATATTTGATTGCCCCCATCTAGTCCCAAAGATGATGAAAGGAAATTCATTTAAATGATTGCCCTCGTCTAATATAAAATAAACAGATAACTTCACCGGGGTACTGAACAGGCCTGCTGGCAGTGAAGCAATATCTGAGTAGAAATATATAATTACCACTCGAAGCGGTGAAAGGAAATTCAGTAAAAAGGGACAGATAACTTCACCGGGGTACTGAACAGGCCCGCTGGCAGTGAAGCAATATCTGAGGTGTCTGTAAGGTTGTCATACTTATCTATCATTCTATTCTAGTTAACAATTTTTCGAAACCGGATATTCATCTTAAGTCAAGATAGAGCTCCCCAATTAAAATTATAAATTTTATTTCGATTGATGCAAGCCGAAATTTACAAATCTATTGAGTTTCCTAAGATTGTTCTAATCATCTTAATACTAACTTAAATTCAGAACGAGAAGGAGAATATTATGAAGAAGACTACAACTGAGTTTAAAGCAAATAAGAAGTTTTGAAAATATTTTCAAAGGTTGAAAAGAGATCTCTTTTTCCTCTCCTTTAACAGTTTTAGCAGTGATAAACCCTTGACACCATTTACCCAATGAAGGCACTGAGTCTACATGTTCTCCTCATCCCACAGGGAAACGAGGTCCCCAGTTGGAGCCTATGTTGAAACAGATCTTAAATTTTTACCCTTAAGGCCTAGACTTTTTCTTTTTCGGGTTTCGGCTTTTCATAAAACAAGAGTTTCGTATCATTTCTAAATACATGATACCTTTTTCTTAATTCTTTTAAAATTTTTCGGATAATGAATGGGAAAAAGGTTTACAAAAAATATAAGACTTCCGACGCTTTTTATTTGAAAATTATTTAAAATGTGTTGAAATGTAAATTTACGATTTTTTAAATTAAACTTTAAAAAAAAAAAAATTGCGGTATTCGGGGTTTCCTACAAACAAATTTTTGATGCAAATCAAATTGTAAAATCACGATCCCCAATTTCCTGAAATGTTGGAATCTTAATTTAAAAACGAATTAATTTAGTCTCTTATAAGAAAGATTAAGGGTTAAAATAATTATGTCGCGATTTCAAGATTTGCAGTTCAGTGAGAGCACGTCTCCTGTCATCATATTTCCTGAAATCCCAATTTCTGAAACCCTGATCCATAAGTCACGTTAAATTAAACTAATTTTTTTTTGGCCTTAATCGTGATTATTTAGTTAATTAAGATAAGTTAAGTCCTGTTTAAAAAACAAGCCATCGCGATTTTGCGATTTCGAAGATCAGATTTTATTAATAACACACGTCTCTTGCCATCATGTTTCCCGAAATCCCAATTTCCGAAATCCTGAAAAAGTCTAATCTCAATTAATTAATGTGCTAAAAGTGTTTAAATCTTAATTAAAGCATCGCGATTTTGCGATTTTGCATTTTCGGAAATCGTTTTTCATCGACTACATACCTCTCGACATCAGGATTTCCGAAACCCCGAAAAACGAAGTTTTCATATTTAAACTATGATTAACATTAATTAACATTTTCTTAAAAACAAGATTAATGGCAATCATTCTTAGGTGTTCATTCATGTTTCTCTTACCAATTAAGTAGGTTTCTCATTTTCTTCAAAACCCGACGGTACCTAAATACAGACATTAAAAGCGTATCTCGGTAAAATATCCTCCGCATTAAGAGCTTTAAATTCATGACAGTTGTGCAAATCTTGTCATTTTTTAAATATATTCAAAATAAACATTCGAATGTCTGTGTTTTCATTCTAAGCTGAGCTCGTTCATCCATTTTCTATAACAGGTTTTCAATTAAACGCAAAAGTCATGGCACCCAGAAAGGCACCGAAGAAGAATGAAGACACATAGGAAGGAGATATTATCTCCAATACCACTCCACATGCTATAGATTCTATTAAATCTTGGACTCAAATCTCAGATTTGTTGGAATACAAGTTTGAGAATGCTCATCCTGATTCTGAAAATCATTTCCGGGACATAGCTGAGTCAGAGCTTCATAAGCTCGTTGCGCGCCTGAGGCTTGTGGCATACATTGATATGATCAACTGGGCTCTATATAAGGTCGATATCCCAACAAGGAGAATTTTAAACGAGCAAGGATCTATCGTCGGCTCATTTAGACTAGAGCACATTCAAGTAATGTATAAACTCTCCCCGAATCATAAACATACTTTTAATGTTGAATTTTTAGCAAAGTTTCAGAGAAAAGAATGTATTGAGGCAGACCAGACATATCCCGATATGATTAGAGGATGGGCAAGGTATGAAGCAAAGTTTAGGGTTGATGCTCATGGGATTTATGCTATAGCCTCCTTAAATGAATACATGGTTTATATAGCCATTATGTTATGCATACTTTTCGGGAGAAAAGATCCCTGTCATTTTCATGCAAACTGGGTGCTCTTTTTTGAGGAAGCTTTAGAAGGAAATGGTTTTAACTGGCATAAGATTTTGTCAAATAACCTAACACAAGAAATTTTAAACTACAAAGCAGCCAAATCAAAGGGACAACCAACATCTTTTTATATGTCTGCATACATTATGGATGCAATCTATTTTATGACTCCCTTTCCATTAATGAATTGGAGTTGGAGAATTTCCTGTCTAGAACCCATTTAAAAATATCACTTGTCCCTTTGGGAAGAAAATGCTAACGACACATTTTACGAGGTTTGTCATTTTATTATTATTCCTATGCACAAAATGTTTTTTGGATGCGAACCCCCTCGCATTTCTGATGTAATCACAGAAAGTCTTAAAATAGTTGCCGACTGGTTTATTGAGGAATTTTTTTCCTACATTAGGGTTTATGGCTGTTCCATTTCCCCTCATGCACTCCCTAAATTCCTATCAGACAGATTGGTGTGCAGGGAGGTAGCTTATCAGATAGTAAAGGGCGGTGTTGGATTAGAATTAAAAGCAGTTCAGAAGAAATCATGGCCATCTTTCCCTGTTCATATTGGAAAATTTTCTTTATCAAATTTAGGCCATTCTAAGGTAGAGGCTGAGTCATTAGAATAAGTGAAATTAGTAGATATTTAGCACAGAAAATATGACCCCTACCAAGTAATAAGTAGGCATTTCATACATTGTAATCTAAAGGCTTATGAACATGAAGTATCTGTTTATGATGATATATTTAAAGATGTTAAGTCTTATGAAGAAGTACTGAACAGAGTCCAGGCCTTGCCACCTAACTCACAGACTAGATTCACATATTTTCTAATTCATAGACGAAGTTGCCTACCTAAGAGTTTGCAGGGTGAAATTTCGACCCCACCTCCAGAACAGGAAGGACCCCCTCCAAGGTTTGAAACTAATACATAGGATAAAGTAAATAACAAAGGTAAGTTGAAGAATATCGAGATACCTTCCCAAGACATAAAGGGTTCTCAAACAAAAGAATCAGGAACGGAGAAGAGAAAAGAGCTGGAAACAATTCCAGAAATCATGAAAAATGTTTCAGAAAATATAGGAGGAACAACTTCAACAGAGCTCGGTAGTCCTATCACCTCTTTAACTCCATTGCAGTCAACTTTTGGAACCCCCCATGAAGGACTTTTATATTTCAGTGATCTAGAGCCGATTTCGAGAGATGAAATCCCCCCATCAAATTACTTTTTCAGTAAAAAGCGAAGAGCAGTCTTGAAAAAGGAAATTCATCCAAGAGGAGAAGGGATGATTAAAAAGAATATGGTTATTATAGATGGAAAGAAACTCAAAGATGGAGAATTTGCTACAGAATTAGCAAGTACAATGGGTGCTATAGCATCAACAAATATGTATTCTGTTGGCAATTTAACAACTATGCTCGAACAGAAGGACCAAACAATAATTCAGTTGCAAGACAAATTAAAAGAAAATGAGAGAAATATTAGTTGGGGAATACAAAAGGGTCTAGAACAAGCTAGACTAAAGGATATGCAAGAAGTCCAGAAAATGAATAAAGACTTGGAGAAGGCAAAACACATAATACAGGTCACACAGGAACAGGTTCGAAAGCTGGGAGAAGAAAACAAACATTTACAAGATAAAATTATTTCTATTACTAATCAGGTAGTAGAACTTGAAAATTTCAGGACACAAGCATTGGAGATATATTTGAGAATAGAAGAAGAACAACAAAAAGTGTTCTTGAATCTGGAAGTAGTCCATAACTATTTTCATGAAACAAATAAGTCTTTGGAGAATGTGTTCCAGAAGGAAAGGGAGGCGAAAGCAACTAGAACGAATTTTTAGAAGGCACTCGCTTTCTCATCAAAGGAAGAAGTTGGAAAGATTTAGAAATTATCTATTTCTGAATAGGTTAAATGGGACTTAATATTAAAAGTGTGGGAAGCAAACCTGGCCGAATATAAAAGAATAACAAGAGAGGTCAATGATGATTGCCAGGGAATTTTTGATCTCTTAGAAAGAGCTTCATTGAATATTGAAATAGATGATTGTTCCATATTATTAGGTGAGATTAATATTGCCAAGCACTAGCTAAGGTTTAAAGAAGAGCTGGAGGAAATGAAAACAGAGATTTAAAAAATTAAATTGATCAATATTACAGAGATCAACAAATGGATGGTGATGCCAAATCTAAAGTTGAAAACTATTAAATTGACAGAAAAGATGATAGAAAATCGTTTGCCCGAATTGCAGAAAAGATTTTTCTTATTTGAAGCAAATGAGATACCAGATGCTCCCAGGACTTTTGTGAAGTTTTTGGCGAAATGTGTTCAGTGTATTGAAGCGGAGAAAGGAAGTTTGTCAACGCAATCTTAAAATCTTTTTAAAATGTTTTTATCATTAGAAATTAGAAAGAAATTGTAAACGGTTGACATTATTTTTTATGTAACCGTAATATTAGAAAGTTGGTTAGTCACCAACGAAATTTTTTTGATGAAAATGTATAAATGTAGTTTCTAAAGACTGAGAAAAGGCTTTGGAATTTTTAGAGAGAGCCAATTGTAATAACACTTTTCAAATACATCATAATATAGATCACAAACGAGATTCTGAATCCTGCAAATTTGTAGCTATGTGTTCTTCAACCTTGTTTATTATACTTTGTTGTATTTTTCTTTCAATGTTTTTATAATGAATAATCAATTTGAAGTTATCTACATCATTGATTTCTATTTCAGATTGGTTTGGATATTAAATTATTTACAGTTTTTCCTCTGAAATTGCTATTAGTAATTTTAAGACCTGTAAATCTTTTGTACCTTAATACTTAACTTTCGTTAGAAACCTTGTTTTCTTTCATTATTATCTATTGAAATATGAGATTCTTTCTTGATTAAAGCCTCATATTTTTCTGTAGTGTTTATTTGTTATTTTATGATTCCCAAAATGTTTTACAAATCCAGGAAACGACCTCGAATGTATTTACATTACTTTTTTGAATTTGAAAATTGTTTTGCTTGTTCTCATCTATGGAAAATTTGAAGTAACATTTGATTAAAATCCTTTTACAAATAAATAAAGTTTTATCCTCCATGATTGTTCCAAGTAGCAGACAACCCAACATTGAATCAGGCCTTCAAGATCAAACCAGTTGTTATCACTGAAATTTCGTCCGCACATGGCGACAAGAAATCAGCATCGTCAAAACAGGAATGAAGTCATTCATGGCACTGGATTAATTTCACAGCATTGCAAAAGGGTCACAAACTATACAAAGTAACCAAAAATTGAAGGGCGCTTTACAGAAGATGGGTGCACGCGCATATGTGCGAAACAGAAACGTACAATGCGCGCACCTGCTAAATGACGCATTTATTGAATTGGTTGGCCTCCCAACCACTTATGGACCAGCTCCCAACCTGATTTGACCATCAAATCTGAGCTGAATCCACATGGTAGGCTGGTTAAAGACCTAATTGAGCCCTAAAGAGCCCCTTTTCACACCTCAAAGGAGTTACATAATCACCCAATGCTATGCTATAAAAAGCCATGAAGAAACATCATTTTCTCAAGGAATTTCATGTAATGTTATGCTGCTTAGATT
>ML778376.1:272114-288149 GCA_009831015.1 Picea engelmannii | reverse complement strand
ACAACTCACATTCTTTGAAAGAGTTTGTAGAGAGGGAGAAATGGATCTTCTTCTGGTGATATTATTGCTTCTGTGCATGGCTTCCTATCTACCTGCAGCAACTTCTATTAATTACTCAACTCGGGAAGATGCTTTATATGACCCAACTTCTGTGCATGGCTTCCTATCTACCTGCAACAAATTCTATTAATTACTCAACTCGGGAAGATGCTGTAGCGTCATTCTGATTCTGAACGCAAATTGATGTTATCATCAATGGACGCGCACGAGAGAAAGGATCTCGATGCTCTCTTATCGTTCAGAAATGCCATCACAAGCGATCCATTTCGCATCCTCTCCAACTGGACGGTGGAAAACTCGGAGAATATTCGCTGCAAACGACACACCAGAAGAGTGGTCGGCATTGACCTCTCTAATCCAAGATTTTATTCGCAATATGGAAAACCGGTCGACGTAGAGGGTTGGTCGTTGGAAGGTACCCTTTTACCGTGTCTTGGCAATCTGTCATTATTGCGCAGTTTCAATATTTATGGTAATGAATTCCACCCGAGTTTGGCCGGCTTAAAGCGTTGCGAGAAATTGACTTCAGCAACAATTTTATGAACGGTTCTATTCCAGCGGAGTTGGGCTTGCTTCATAAACGATATTTCGGCTCAAGACTACAACAAATTCTCAGGCAAAGTACCACGTCAATTGGGTAATTTGACACATCTAAGACTACTCTGTATTTCTGGCCTTAATATTTCCGGTTCTATTCCTAAATTCATTGCCAATTTGACCCAGTTGACTTACTTAGATGTCTCTTTCAACAGCATCACTAGCATAGCTGAAGACATTGCTAATTTGGCTAAGTTGACCTACTTAGATCTCTCTCGAAATAGATTTACTAGTAGCATTCCGAAAACCATTTTCAATTTGACCACGTTGTCCTTCTTAGATCTCTCTCGAAATAGATTTACGCATTCCTAAAGCTATTTTCAATCTCGCCAAGTTGACTTACTTAGATCTCTCTCGAAATAGATTTACTAGTAGCATTCCTAAAGCCATTTTCAATCTCGCCAAGTTGACTTACTTAGATCTCTCTCAAAACAATCTCACTAGCAACATTTCTAAAACCATTTTCAATTTGACCAAGTTACCCCACTTAGATGTCTCTCAAAATAAACTCACTGAAAATATACCTAAATCCATTTTCAATTTGACTCAATTAAGCACACTACATCTTTATTCAAATATGATCATTGGTAGCATTTCTATATAATTTGAGTAAATTGATTATCCTATATTTGGATGATAATAGGCTCACCGGTAGCATCCCTAAAGCCATTGCAAATTTCAAGAAGCTTGAAGTCCTATCTCTCTCAAACAACAATTTTACATGGACAATTTTAAGAGCCATAGTTCGTATATTTAGATTCAAATAAATTCATTGGGAAAATCCCATATAGCATAGGTCACTTAAAGGATATTATGACTCTAAACATATAGAATAATAGTTTTCTTGGTAGTATTCCTAATAATATTAATGGTTTGGTTTCACTTCATTATTTATCTCTATCAATAAACAACTTGGATGGACCTATTCCTACCATGTGCACCTACCCTTCTTTACTTTATTTCACAGCTTATTCTGACAGCTTTTCTGGGTCTCTATCCTCATCATTGGTCAATTGTACTAATCTTGAAGTATTAGATTTAAGGAATAATGGATTCACATGTGAGCTTCCTTCATACCTTGCAAATTTTGTTTGGTTGGGATTTTTAAACGTTGGCCACAATAATCTCCATGGTAGTATTCCTCAATGGATCACAAATTTCACCAACTTGTCTGTGTTAGACTTATCCAACAATAGATTCAGTGGAAGAATACCATATGATCTTGAAAAACTCCATGGATTTAGAAATGTTTCGGAAATGTATGAGTATGATTCTACAATGGAAGAATACATAAAAGGGATAGAGTATAATTTGTCATATGTCATGAGAACAAACACTATATTTGATTTGTCTAGCAATAATCTTACTGGAGAAATCCTCGTAAGCATAGGAATTATGAGTATCTTGCGATTGCTAAATTTATCTGGGAACCAGTTAGAAGGAAAAATACCTACAAGTTTAAGTGAGATATCTACTTTGGAGCAGTTGGACTTGGCCAAAAATAAATTGAGTGGAGAAATTCCCCATGAGCTCTCTAAATTATCATTTTTGGCCTATCTAGATGTTTCATCTAATATCCTTTGTGGGCCAATCCCAACAGGGACACAATTTTACACTTTTAGTGAGTCTTCATTTCAAAAGAATAAGTGCTTATGTGGGTTTCCTCTACCACCATGCAATCGAAAAGATAAGTCAAAGAAAATCCCTGTTGGAGACAATGGCAGTGACAGTAATATTAAAAGAGGATGGTTGAGCCATGTAGATGAAAATTTGTCTTTGGTAACATTGGCAATGGGAGCGGGGATTGGATTTGGGGGAGTTGTTGCTATGTTCATTTCTTGGGACAAAGCAAGGCGTTGGGTAGTTGGTTGGCCTCACAACAACACATAAAGACCCTTGTATGGTCTCTATAGATTCCCTACATAGCTCAATAACACTTATCCATATGTCTCACTATCTTAATGTATGCAATGTCACTTAATGGCATAGCATTTGAATGTCATTTGTCCATATGCAAGCCTTCACGTATTAGTATATATGGAATGTCACTGAATGGTATAATGTTTGAATGTTGATAAATTAATGCCATTGAATGGTATAATGTTTGAATGTTGGTAAATTACTTTTCCATAAGAATGTAAAATATAATTAAATTTATTTTTTAGATTTTTTGATAATTATTAATATATAAATATATAGGTGGAGTGGAGATTTAGACTCATTTTAACCTTATATTATCATATTTATTGATTTTTTTTTACTATTGAAAAACATTGTAATGATTAATTTAATAAATGTGAAATATGAATGGAGAACCTTGTGGAACCAATTAAGATCCATCTTAACTCCAGATCTATCAAGTACTAAGTGGGATCAAATCTATCAAGTGCTAAGTGGGATCGAATCCATTTTGAGGGAGTAAAAGTTGAGGAAAGTTCACACCTCAACGAATTTGATCCCTTTTGACAATTGATAGATCTAGAATTAGGATGGATCTATGCTTGGTTAGAGACCATAGATGATTGGATTCCAATTCATGTCATCCTAGCATATCACTCTCATGAGTTCTCTCTTTGTCTACTACTCTTGGTTTATGTAAATGATTTATGATGATATCAACGAAAGAATATAACTTAGTGATGTCTTACATTACATACAATTTTTTAATGCTTTGGTCAATAATGAGTGTTTTCATTTTCCAACTCGCATGTTTTCATTTTCCAACTCGTTACCACAACGGTTGCAGAACATGTAATCTGTAATATATTTATGTTGCATATATAATAATGTGGGTTTTTCATTTTCCAAACCATAATGTATTCAACAATTAAGTTGCATAGTTTCATATATAATTTTGGTTTTTCATTTTAGAACTCATGACCTCAATCTTAGTCAAACACTTATTCTGTAAACCATGTAAATAATATAATACATAAATGAATCAAAACAAACCACAAATTTGTTCCAAAGGAAAAGTTAACTTTATTACAACTTTATGTGCAAAACTATTACACAAAGACAACAATATGTGAAGATTCCCTTGAGATTGATGTAATCCACTCACATGCTCGTTAGATAATTATGAGAGCAAGTAATATTTGTTGGGGTAAGGTATTTATATGCATAGTGATCATAATGTGTGTGGGATAACATTGGAATACTTTTTGTTGTTGTTAATATTTTATTATTTTATAAAAAATGTCATGTGTCAACCCTACTTTGAACATATAATTACACATCTCCTTTCTGGGTTGTAGAAAGAGCCTCTCAATACAAGTATTTTCTAATAAGCCAATGAAATTGTATGAGAATGAGATCACTAAATGATCCATATACATAACAATTAATGAAACTCTTAAGTCTTGATAATTTCCCAAGTTTATTCATTGTATTGAGAGATGAGTCTTACTATTGAAAATGTTTTGAATTGTATTTAAATTAGTATAGAAATGAATTTAGCATATTAATTTTAGATCATTAAATATGCATTAATATTGATTATGTAAAAAAATATTAGTTTTATATATTGAATTAAGAAATTAAAATAAAATTTAACTATCTAATTAAATTTAAATTTGTATACAATTAAAGAAATTAAAATTAAAATTAAGAATTGATATTAATAAATATATAATTAAATATGGCCGATGTAAAAACTAATAAAAATTAAAGTATAGTTTATATATTAATGGATATTTTCCTTGAATTAAGTTTCAATTAATTAATGATATAAAATTAGTTAATGATATAAATTTCACTTGGTTGAGTTGTTTATGTGAAGTTAAGTCATATAAATCAAAAAGTAATGAAAAATCTATGATTTTGAATAGCAATATTATTTAATAGATAAATGAAGTTTTAATTGATTTATTAATTTGAAAGTAGGACTATTTTTTTTTTTTTTTTTATATTTATAATTTTAAAATTTCCATAAAAATATAATTAAAAATAATTTAATATGGTCCAAGTTAAATTTTATCTTAAATTAATTTAAATAATTAAAGTATGTCTGAATCATAATAAACTATAAAGTAGATAAATTATTTAGTTGTATGTACATTATGAAAATGGTAAAAGTGATACTATCAAACAAATTTCAAATTACCAAGCTTCATTCTCTTCCGAGGATTGGATAATTGACTTCACACATATGGTTAGATCATTATTTAAAATGTCGACTATCCTCAAGCATTCCAATCCATTGTAATGTAATAAAGACTTTAGTTTACTCAATCAAATCCATCCATGCACTTTGAAATTGATCCAAAAGAGCATTGAATATTTTATTTATTTTACCATACAAAAATGTTGATTATGCCTAACATGAGAATAATATGAGAATAGTGTATGTTGGTAGTTGCAATCACCTTAACATAACTTTGACAATAATCCAGTTGGTCTTGATGATCCATTTCATTATTATCTACTCAAGTCTTTGAATTGGACTATTTTCCAAATATCTCGAGAGAAGGCTTGAAATATAAAGACATTGTTTTCAAATTTAAAAAATAGCTCTAGTTGGATCTAGATTTAGCTCATGTTTTCTAACCACTCTTATAATGGATTGGGGTTTTCTCAATAAAATATCATTTTAGCATTTGTATGTTGGAGCATGGTGCCATTAAAATGTGTATTAGCACTCTAGTGCATTTTTATAAGACTTATGATGATCTTATCTTATGATGAGAAATGTATTGTTTGAAAAATGGGATCATTAATTAATTGAGTATCTTCTTGGCTTATAAGTGGATATCTTGTTATGATGCATAGACCATATTTTTTCTATAGAATATAGTCGATGACATGTGTTGCAATAACATAATGTGTTGGATACTTGTACGAAATATTATCTCATAGATCAATATATCCCAAATTCTTCAAATTTGACACCATTAATAAATAGGGACATTGTTGTATTGGAAAAGAGTTTCTACGGGGGTAAAATAAAAACAATCATAATATGTGATGTGTGAAAATTCTACTTTTATGAATGGGGCATGAATTTCGCTATTTTTTCACTCTTTTAAAATGTTATACAAGAAAAAAGATTTATCATCCTCTATCTTTAAATATTTCTTTGTAGATTATTAAAAAGCTCCTTCACTCTATTGCTATTCAATATGCAATTAGATAAATACTCAAAAAATGTAAATTGTATGCATAACTAAATCCTTCACACTAATTTTGGACTAGACCATAAAACCCATGAACAAATAATGACTATTGTGGAGTACCTTTCAAAACCACAAACTTAATGCCAAAATTCATCACTTTAAAATATTAGAAATCACACATATTAAGTTAAATAGGCTATGGAACATGGTTGTTAATAAAGCACTCACCGCACATCCATAACCATTCTACTCACATTCCACCTTCAAGATGGGGCTATAAGATAATACAAGTAGTTGTTATATGTGATATCCTTCAAAATTGCCAAAACACTATGTATAAAGACACTAAGTTAATCAAGTTCTATTGTATTATTTGAAATTCTACCACATTTTATATCAAATGATTACATCAACAACACAAGGTATTAAAAAACTCATGAAGCATTGTAAAATAAAAATATCATCGAAGCATGTTTGAAATATATGCTATTAAATGGTGCGTATAACATATTATCTCATTTCAACAACAAATGTAGTTGATGTAGGAGAGAAGAGGATTCTTCCTAGTATGTACCAAATACATTATAACCAACACATATTTGAAACCAACATGTAGACATTGAAGATTATATTTATTCAATTTTGTAGTAGATGGATTTCACATCCTTGCACTCAAAGAATAAAGATAACCTCGGGGCCTCCTAACATCGTACAATGGATTATTGGCATTGGATTTTCCCCATTATTTATCCCCTTGTCTAAGTCTAGACTTATGAATGTGTTTACCCCATTTCATGTCTAGATCTATGTAATACCCCCTTTGTTATTTTCTTAGGTCATACTTATTTGGTCTTCTTTACTCCTTGGTGGATTTCTTGGCTAGACATTCTCCTTCTTTTAAATCAACCCTGACATTCATGTTTGACTTTTTCTACTTGGATTAGCTAGATATGCATTCTTGATATTCTCAACACTCACATATCCATTTTCGGTCCACAGAAGGATTGAAAAGGTAAAAAATCCCCCCCCTCTTTCCCTCTTTCTCTTCGGTGCCCCATCTAGAGATTGTAAGAGTAGATACACACTTGTATCCCATGGATAGTTGGATTGGAGGGATTTTTTCAAGTACAAAACCCATCATTACTACATTTTAGGTAAAAATCCGATTTTGATGTGACTTTTCCCGAAAAAACATTTTTGATGTCTTAAATTAGTGAAAATGGGTGAAATTTGTCTTCTCCCCCCCCGCCCCCAAAAAACATCACTTAACTAAAAATACAATAATAATGTTGGTTAACAAACATTTTATACATCTCTTAATCAATGTTAAGTGTCCATAATCATTATTTCAATATACCAATATATGTAATATTGATTGTACGTCGATTAATCAATGCTTGCAAGAATTTGTTGGGTTGATGAGTATTTTATGCTTTCAACATGTTTGTTGATAAAGTTTGTTTCCACATTTTAAAAGACATATTTGCAAAATAAATAAACCCTATTTTTTTTCTAAAGAGTTGTGTTGAGACCTCATCACAACCTAAAATTTTGCATAAATTTTGGGTACGACTTTATATTTTTCTTGAAATATTGTTCTTTTCTTATTATAAAATCCATTTTTCCTTCTAAGTTAATCCAGTTCTCTGACAAATAAGTTTTCATTTTTCCTAACTTCCTTGCCATAAAAAACCCAAAAATTTCTAAATTAAAAATTCATCAACTAAGTCTTTTGAAGTTCTCATCAAAGAAATTTTAAAGTTTCATCCAACAGTAAGTCCACTTTGTGCCCCGATGAAAGTTAAAATTCACTATGATACACTTTATGAATTGAAGGTCACTTCAAACTTTCATTTACAAAAAAATTAAAAACTTTCTTTGATTTTTAATTTTTTGAAAGTGAAAATTGTCTCTGATCATCGAAGCATAACTCAAACCTTACCACATTAAAAGTTTTAAAATGCGCCAATGAAAAGTTGAAATTGCTTCGATGTAATGTTTATCAGGATGAAATTAAACTTTGTTTTGATTCAAAGGAAATTTTGCTCCAATGAAAAGTATGTTATTGCCCCCAATAAAATTGTAAAGTTATCCCAACGAAGAAAGCGTTGAATCACCCTCGATAGACTTTGCAACATTTTTGAACTTTCCAAATCAGAGTGAAAATGAACTTTGGCTATAGAATATAATAGGTTTTTACCACTGGTGTTAACTGTAAAGTATTCTCCGATCATTAGAGGAACCATCAAGATTTTCGAATAGCAAGTCTCTTGATGAACATTGCATTGCTATGGTTTCTATCTTTTCAAAAAAGTAATTGTTGATTTTCTCACAGATCAAGGCATGTAGTATGGGAAATAAATGCATCACTAGTTTTATAAACTTTATGTCAAAGTGTAGATGTAACTTCAAATAAATTTTAAAGGTTGTTTCGATAGTTGTTGTCATTCATGTTTGGAACTGGTAGATAAAGTGTCTGATTGGAATCAAATATGAAAATATAATAAAATCTGATCAAATATCACATGTGCATAATCCATTATGATCGATATTTTCAAAAAAATTTCTATAAGACCGATTTCACTCATCCATTTCACTATTACCAAAATTACCGGAATTCTTTAAATCTTCTGTTGATTGAGAAAATTGTTGAGTTTACAATCTAAGTTTGTTTAAAGATTTTATATTTCCACAACAAATTATCATGTCTATTATAGACAACAAAGTTCGTATTTGACTTTTCATCCAGCACTTTGCTTATAATTTTCTGGTCATTAGTGGTTATTGAGTTCTGGTACTCATTAATTTTTCAAGTCTTGAATAAATTTTCTCAAATTATCTAAGTAATTTTCAAGAACACATCCTTTTTTAAGTTTATTTTTGAAATCTCTAAAATCACTTTTTTGAATAATTTAGAAACTTAAGAAAAAACATTTTATGTTTAAAAGCGTGGTTTTTCTTTGTCCTAAAATAGGAAACTTTTTAATATGTAAAAATAAGGATTATTTTTAATGCTATTTTCATTTATCTACCAAGTTTGGAATTGGTAGATAAAGTGTCCCATTGGAATCAAATATGAAAATATAATAAAATCTGATCAAATATCATATAATCCATTATGATCAAGATTTTCAAAAACATTTCTATAAGACTGATTTCACTCCCCCATTTCACTATTACAAGAATTATTTAAGTCTCTTGTTGCTTGAGCAAATTGTTGAGTTTACAATCGGAGTTTGTTTAAAGATTTTATATTTCCACAACAAATTATCATGTCTATTATAGACAACAAAGTTCGTATTTGACTTTTTATCTAGCGTTTTGCTTATAATTTTTCGGTCATTAGTGGTTATTTAGTTCTGGTACTCATTAATTTTTCAAGTCTTGAATAATTTTTCTCAAATTATCCAAGTAATTTTCAAGAACACATCCTTTTTTAAGTTTATTTTTGAAATCTCTAAAATCATTTTTTTAATAATCTAGAAACTTAAGGAAAACATTTTATGTTTAAAATCATGGTTTTTCTTTGTCAATTTGTTGACGAAAATAGGAAACCTTTTAATATGTACAAAATAAGGAATATTTTTAATGCTAGTTTCATTTGTAATTCTTCGGATGACATGATTCCCAAAAACACTCCTAGAACACCAAGACTAAGACTCATTACCTGCATTACATTGCAACTAATACTCCCATCATGCCATGTCTTAGAGGCAATCAAGTGGATCATAACCTATAGAAATGTTAATATAAGAACTTTTATTAACTATGAAGATACATGTATTGGGTTATATCAAGCCTTAGAGATTGAAATATATTATAGACTACATGAGCTTGAGAAACATATGATTACAATTTTTGTTGAACAATTCCACACAAAGGATGATATTAAGGAAATCTTGACCATCTAGTGGGTTGAGGATAACAAGATATTTGGAAAAAAAAATGGCAATATATCATGATAAACTTAAGGGACCCTTATATATCTTCAATGGTTCTCATATGTATTCTTTATGGAGAGAAAACATGTGTGCATTTAAAGGATGCATGGGTACCTTTAGTTTATACTATCATAACCAATAACAATGTTTTCAATTGGGTTGCAATCCTATCCCATTATTTAAATAGAGATACTAAAAAAACATAGAAGGCTAGAGCCAATACTAGAGTTGTAGCTACATTCTACAGAACCTCTTATATGATGGATACAATATGTACTTCCAACTCTTTTCTTGGGTTGAGATGGTAGAGACACATGTGCATGTCTATTGTCAGGTAGTGTGGGAAAACAAGTTCAAAAGAAATTATGATCAATTATGTGACCACTTCCTTGCACCATTGCAAAAACTCATCTCCTGCAAATAATACCCTAGACTTCATAAGGATGCAATGAGATTGATTAAAGCCATAGGAAGTTGGTATATGCAAGAAGACTACACTTATTTAACGATCTATGGTGTATGGAATCCTCCATAGGCTTTGCCAAAATTTGTTCCTAATAGATTGATATTAGGTGAAATAGCTTACTAGACAATTCTACAAGGATTCAATATATCATTTGGTAAGGATGAAAGAAAGAAAACCTTTACCCCATGTTATCGCACAAATTGTAGATTGGGAAAATCCCAACCCAATCCGTAAGATGGTGAGAACTATGGGAATACCTACCCACTGTGACCTTAGATAGGTACTCCCCTCACTTTAGTAAAGGAGAAATCCTACACAAGGAGGGAATCCCAAGTGACCCTAGGGGAAATGAGATGGAAAGTGGATTAATGGAAGGTGATGCCCCTATAGGTCAACATAATAAGTGGAGGATGTCCTGGAAAAGAGTCTTGAGGATGTAGGATGGTTTCCAAAGACTGGGGTACCTGCACCAGAGTGTTACACCTACTCGAGACAAGACAAATAACCGAGATACAAGACTAAATATTAAAGGGACAAGAAAGTGAAGCTTGTTGTCTTAAATTATAGTAGTAAACAAAAATATATATCAGCAGTGAAATCAATTATTTACTACAGAAATAACCATCAAAATTATCAATTAGTTGTTGGAGAATGAAGCACTAAATCAGTAGATAACTTTCCAATATTCAAACACAAACTTTGATGGTAAAAGAGGGTTGTTAGATAGTGTTTTTAGAGAATTATTGTAACAACCAAGTGAATTAAAAAAATAATTATATCATGTTAATACATGCAAAATAACACACTAAAATTTAATCAAACAACATTTATTTATTAATTAATAGTGAATTAAAAAAATAATTATATCATGTTAATACATGCAAAATAACACACTAAAATTTAATCAAACAACATTTATTTATTAATTAATTATGATAATAATAAAACATTAAACTTTTTAATCAAACAACTTAAAATTTGTTCACAAACTTAATATATCATTACTTAAAATCTATGTTTCATGGGGGCCGGTCCCCCCTAAAAAAAGCCCTCGTACCCTGTGTTACGGCATACCAGGGACTTCTGAACGGCTAGCAAACGTTCCAAAATATGTTGGGACGTCTATGGGAACTTGGGGACGTCCAACCCATTCCCTATCCATCCCTGGCTCAAATCGAGGAATTTCTAGGTACGATTCCACCATCCCTTGAAAAAATCGGGGATGATTGAATGAAAAAATCAGGGATGAGTGAATTGTGGGGAGAAAAGCGGGTTGACCTCAAACTTCCTATGGACACGCCTGCAATCGTGTGGTTGCGTGAATTTCATCGCCCAAGGTCATATTGGAAAAAAAAGGGAGCTAGCACTCGCTAGACCATGATCGCGAAGCTCCTTTTGAATAGCCATATGGTCACCGTCGGTGGTCATGTGAAGGAAGGGGATTAGAAGCCAAAGAAGCCAAAAACAATTGACTTTAACAGCTAGAGAAGACGAAGAATTGAGACTGACAGAGAATCAAAATAACCTCAGGATAAATTCCAGAGAAGCCAAAGAATCTTCGAACAACAGGCACTGATGGAAAACAGTTACAACATAACCGCTAAAGAAGATGAAGAGTTCAAATGATGATCAGGCAGAGGAATCGATGTGTGAAAGACATGTAGAATAAAGAAGATAGTGTGCTTTTTCGAGTGTGATGCATGTGCGTAGGAATTAATGCAATGTATGACATGAAGGGAAGATCAGAGACACAACGAAAAGAATGAAGAGGAAACACATAGCATGAAAGGAACAAGAGAAGTTGAATAGGGGGTGCACAAGAAGATGCAAACAACACCAAGACACTGATGCAGGAAGAGTAAAGAAGTGTAGAAAAATAGTGATGAGACTGGTAAGCCATTTATAAACACTATATCACTGTAATAAATTTTGAAAAGAAAAATATTTATATTTCATGGTGGTATGGAGGTGCTAGGGAGGATTGTTGTCCTCGGATTTTCAATTGGGTGCTTAAACATAGGGAGTTGTGGCTTCCATCTGGTTATAGCCAGAAAAACCAAGGTGGTAGGGTGGTGCAAGGGGGAACCATTATGTTGGACACACCTACCACACTTAGAGGGGGGGGGAGGTGAATGAGTGTGGGGCTCTTTTTCCCAAAACTTCCCTCCTACACAAAATCTTCTTAATTAGCATTCAACATTTATTCATTACCCATTGCTGTCATTTACAACTAGTTAGATGTGAACATATATTAGCAGCATATATCAGCAATATATCATCAACAAGTCATCACCACAAGAAACACAAAGAACACAAGATGTATGTACAATTTTTCTTTTTATTATGGACAACAATCCTGGGTTTATCAGCAACAACTGAATAGAGTATAACTCTACAAGAGAACCATCTCTATAATGAAAAACTCGACTTACACCCTTAGCACCAACTGAGATGAGGCAAAAATCCTCAACAGATATCAAACTGTCAATAGGTACGCAACCTGTCAGTAGTGTAGCTCGTGTGTGTATGCGCTCTGGCTCACTACAGCCTGCGTGTGCACGTGTCCAGTGTATAATTCAACATGAGTATGCTTCTGAGAAACTAGGGTTTTGCTTTGCTTCACATGCTTAGATCCTCTGCAACCTGCAATCACTTTCTCTTCTTTCTTCCACTATCCAAACTGACCCACAACCAATCACAACATCTCCAAGCTCTCCAATAGCTTGCTCATGCTCCACAATAGATCAATATGAATGCTATCTCGAACATGTATAAGCATATAGTATATCATAGCAATCATGTTACCACTGAATCACAAGAGTATTGATCACTCCATCAACCAAATCAACTAAAGTGAACCACATCATAGAAGCCATACCAAGAATTCCCTAAGCATTCCCATCACATCAAACAATAGTGTTCATAAAGACAATAATGTAATCATACTAGTGTCTCAGTGATAGATCTGAGGCCATAGAATGCAGATCTAGAACCTACCTAATCATCCAAGAGCTTGTCACTAGCTCAAACACAAGTCTTCACCATTTTATCCACCATACGCTCCCTATCTTCAGACATCCCACGTATACCTAAATGTATACGTACCCTAAGCACAGACTGGCCGTGTATACCTCAGAAACTAGGGTTTCTGAAGTTCTGAGAATTTTGTCGTCAAGATCTATGACATTGCCGAAACTTTGATGCATCCATGAGATCATCCTCTCGCTCTCTTCCTCGGAATAGATCTTCAATCGTGTTCAAGAGATCCACACCAATAATGCTCAAGAAGCTCTCCATCAATACTCCAAAAGATATTCACAAGAAGCTCTCCATTGATCCACAAAAAGGATGATCTACAAGAGACCATAGCTATCTTATTTATACTTTCATCCTTTAGGTCACTTAACCTATTTTTAGGTCACTTAACCCATTTCTAGGTCACTCAACCTATTTTCCTTATTTTAGGGTTAAACACTTTCCATAAATAGAAAGTTCTCCAATATTTATCATTTAAATATTCCTTCTTGATTTTGTCACTTCTTTTTATTATTTAAATAATGATTTCTTCTTTTCAATCACTTTGACTTCTTTGATCTTGTGGGCTTCAAGCCTTCATATGGGGGTCCTCCAACTTCATAAGGCCATAACTCTCAAACCATGAGGAGTTATGTGACATTCCACATACCACCGGAAATGGCATGACAAGCACTATCCATCTAGGATAGTTTCATCAACAAATTCATTGATATTCATCAAATTATTCCACATACAAACATGGGTCCTCCAACCGTTCTTCTAGGATAACTCAATTTGCAAAGTGTCTTCCTGTGAGGGATTTCACCATAAGGGGACCACTTTGGAATTCATCCATTTGTGCACCTTATCAATCCTGATAAGACAATAATGAGTCATTGTTGTTGAAATAATGTAACTGCGAAGAGAATTCTTATTATTATTTTGTTATTGGATTAAATCCCCATTGTGGATTAATCATGTTATTATTATTATTATTGTTATTGAATTAATCCCCATTGAGGATTAATCATGTCGGTAATTGTATAAGGACCAAATCCCCTTTTGCGGATTGGTCATCAGACAATTATAAAGTGCATAATAAGAAGTCGGCCCCAATTGTATAAGCTATTTATGATAAGGAAGTTTTTGCTGGGTTTTCTTCCCCTAGAGGGTTTCCCAGGATAAATGTTGTGTCTCTTGTGGATGTGTATTTCTTAGTGATCTTGTTCTTATTATGCTCTTATATTATGAAATGCAAAGAACTATAATAATGGCATAAACATTAACATGGAATCAGAGCCAACCTAAAGAAAGCACAATCTGCAAGAGGAAAAACGTCACTGTTACTGTACCCCAAAATTAGGGTTTTGAAAAAACAAGTATTTTCAGCTCCCTAACACCCTAGAAAGTTGCGCCCTCCCCCAAGGATCAATTTGGCACCTAGAGCGCACCTTTTGAGTGGCTGGATCTCCCAGAAAGTGAAACCCTAGTTTCACAAAGTACCAGAAAACCAGAGTACCAGAAGTACCAGAGTACCAGAAGTACCAGAAAACCAGAAGCACCAGTCCAGAAATCCGCTGAGCATATTTGAAGGGGTAAAATTTGGAATTTCTCAAATCTGAGGACACCAGGCTACTCGCCTCAGCCAAGAAAACCTCCTGGTAAGATCAAAACTTGATTTCAAGCACTTTCAATATTTGGTCATTTTTGTTACCGAAAAGTACAAGATGTCTTCAAGCACAAAGCTTGTTGAGAAATTAGAAGGCATAGACAACTTTCGTGTCTGGAAGTACAGGATCGGTCTAATCCTTGCAGAGAATGACCTATCAATATTTATCAAAGAAGAAGTGGAGGAACCTAAAGATGGCGTAGAGAAAGCAAAGCATCAGAAGGACTCAATCAGGGCTCAGAGAATCATCGTAGATTCAATTAAAGACCACCTGATCCCATATGTATCGTCAAAGAAAACTCCGAAGGAAATGTTTGATGCTCTATGCAAACTATATGAAGGAAAGAACATCAATCGAAAGATGAATCTCAGAACTCAGTTGAAGAATACCAAGATGCAGAAAGGAGAAATGATTCAAGAATATTTCTCCCGAATCTCAGAAATAAAAGAACAATTGAAAGCGATTGGAGACACCATCGATGAAGACAAATTTGTAATGACTGCCCTAAATGGTCTCACAAGACCTTGGGATGCCTTCATCCAATCAACATGCGGCAGAAAGGAAAAACTACAGTTTGAAAGCCTATGGGAAGAATGCATCCAGGAAGAGACAAGGGTAGCCAACCATGAAGCACTACTAGCAAGGGACGATGATCAATCCTTAGCTACTCATACAAAAGGAGGAAGGAAGAAACCCTACATCAAAAGGGAATCTCATAGAGAATCGCAACCATCAAACAAGTTCAACAATCAAGAATCTCATTCAAGAAATTTTTAGAAGAAAGGACAATGCAAGGGACGAGATCTCTCATCTATACAATGCTATCATTGTGATAAGATGGGACACAAGGTGAACAATTGTCCATTCAGAAAATAAGAGTACAAGAGGAAACACAAAATACAACATGCTCATATTGCCGAAGATGAAGAACCACCTATGAAGATGATTAAGGACCATGTCTTAATCTCAGCTCTCTCAGGATCTGTATCACCTAGAGAAGACACATGGCTCATTGATAGCGGTGCTTCAAAGCATATGACGGGTAAGAAAAATGCTCTCTCTTGTATTTCAGAAAAGAAGTTTTCTCAGAAAGTAACTCTTGGAGATGATTATCAATATCCCATCAAGGGAATAGGAGAATCAAACTACAAGATTGATTCAGAAAACTCAAT